>WJFB01002295.1:7613-20455 GCA_009870185.1 Pygmarrhopalites habei
CACCCCCCCCCCCCCCCCTCTTTCATCGTACACAGACAAATTACACGCTATGTAAACAGTAAATAATGCACGCTCTGTGGTAGGTAATCGACATGTTTTAAAAATGTACACACATGTACACATGCAAATGGTCCATCCATCCCAGTCTTCCTATCCTCATGACTCTTTATTTATAATTTTCCAAAAGGGAGACAGAGAGAGAGGCCACATTGTACTCTGTAAAATGGAGACCCTTTTCATCTTGTCCTTACTAGATAACAGGACAAGTGCGTGTGTTTGTGGACCATATCATGTTCTCTCTCTATTTATAAATCATATTTTAAGAAAAGTCAGAGAAGGAGGAGTCAGGAGGTGTCCTCAGAAAGAAAAAAACCGCTTGAAATTGTGTTTCCACCTTAAAACCTCACTCCATCCTTACACACATGAAAACAGTTGAAATCAGTCAAAGCTCAAGTGTAAATAAAAAAAGTACAACTCTACTGTCTCTCTCTCTCCACTTATGACTTATAGTTATGAGGGTACAGACACGAGCATCCAGTGTGTGTGTGGATGCATAGTCAACTCGTGGAATAAAATAGGTAAATGAGGGATCATGATCACAAGAGAGAGAGTCTCTCTTTCTTGGGTAGGTAATTGTATCTGAGGGATGGAGAGTATACACGTTTAATGTTCTACCTATATAGACTCACTCTGGACATACCCACAAAATCCTGGTTAGACACACACACACACACAGAGTGAGTGTAGTCTGTTGAGTTGGGTGTGAGTCTTGAAAGTTGGAACATGGAAATGTGAGTTGAGCGTGCTGCACTCATACCTCCATTAAACTTCTCTCTCTCTTTCTCTGCTGACTAATGTGTGTGTGTGTGGACTGCATTTCTTGTCTAATCCCTCCATGGCTTTGCATTGAGTCGGCACACACTCTCTCCCTGCCATGCCAGTGTTGGATATGTACATACACATTCTTACGTAAATATAGTAAATACACAGATGCCTCAGTCTCATCGTTTCACTTCTTTGACTGACTCATTACACTGCATTACCTGGCATACCAATCCTCCTCCCTCCCTCTCATTCTTTTCTCTCTCTTTTTTTCTTTGGAAGGGAAGAGAGCATGGTTTAAGTAACACACACACTCTCTTCTGTTCTTGATGCTTGTGGCTTGTGTAATATTTGGTTGGTTGCTTCGTGTGTCGATTAGTTCTCTCTCTCTCTACACACACACTGTTGTAGTGTTGTACAGTACTGGTGAGATGGATGCCATGGCCAAACTTTTATTGTTGGTCCAGTGGGGCAAGTCATGCAGGAAACGAAGAGAAGAGAGTCAAACGAAAAACCAAATAGTAGAGACCACGAAATGGAGAGGAAAAGCAGAGACAGAAAAAGAGTACAAAGAACTTGCCGACTTTACTTTCAGAGAGAGGGACTCAATCTAAAGTTTGAGTAAACATTGGCTATCTTCCCTCCTCATGCCCTACATAATGTACACACACACGGACTGTCCAAATGAAATTTTCGTAAGTCAAAGCGAAAGGTAAAAGTTGCCGAGCCGCTTCATAATTTTAGCTCTCCCAACAAGTTTTTTGATCTTTCCAGAAACTTTCCAGGCTCCTGTATTTAATAAATGAAAATACTATTTACTCTGCTTTAAATATCTAAAAAAAGGAATTCTGAGAAGAGTGACGTTTCCATCTTTTATAATTGTTGTCTTGTGCATTTCCAGTGTCGTTTTTTTATTACAACAATGAATTGGCAATTTTAATTCTGAAAAAACTTGAATTTACGAGCGAGAGTACTCGGATTTCTTTGTTAAGCCATATTCTCAATCCACTATTTTCTCGCGTTGGAAGTAGGATTTAGAGGGGGAAAGGGGACAAATTGGAATTCCAACGTTGGAGTAAAATTGTCATTCTCAGTTCTGCATTTTTAACCCCAAAAACTGACCACTTAATCCTCTCTCCAACGTAAAACACAAAACTTGAATCAACATTTTTTATTTCAACACTTTCCTTCCAACAGACGCAAGTTCGAAGAAATGATGACTCATTTGTTACCTGCGATCATGCCTTTTTCTCATATTTCTTTATGCATACGAGGCAAATATTCATTCATTTTCAATTGACTTTTCATCCATATAACATCATTTCACAATTCCAGTTTCCCAACTCGATAGTTTTTAAAATTTTAAGCAAGTTGGCATATTAAAATAATGTCATCTCAAGAAAACAACAGTCACTATCCTACTATTGGGGAATACAGGTTGCCTTATTTCGGTCAAATTTCATCCTCATCTCAAAATCCATCGTACCCGTTTAATTTTCAACCGTTCCAATCTCAAGTACCGTGTACTCCACCGTCATTTTCTCAACCACCATTCCCCCACCATCATTTCCCCCACAGTTATTACCTTCTCCACAGTTGAATGGAGCAAAAACTACTAAAAAAGAGGAGTGAAAAATCAAACTACATTCAAAAATAATAAAAGTGACTCTTCAAAATTAAAGAAGGGAAAAATCACCAAAGAGAAAGATTCGTATTTACTTACACTTGAACAAGACAATTTAATTCAAGGTGTGTGTGTGCGTCCTTACTTATATGATGGAGGAGAACAAAGTCATAACAAATAGCTTCGCCAGAAAGCATGGGAGGATATTTCGGAATTGTGTGGGATGACACGTAAGTTAATCATGTACTCATTTTTTATCTATGTAAATATTTTTTTTGCATCACTATATCAATTATATTTAAAAAATGTATTCTATATTTCACAGCCTCCGATGCTAAAAAAGAATGGCAAAAAATTCAAAATAAGTTTTTTCGACGAAAAAACAACCCTACACGGAGTGGAGGAGAGGGAGGAGGTCCAGAATCAAAATCAGTACATTCTTTTATCAATACTTTGGACTTTTTATCAGAAGTGAAATACACTCGTAAAACGAGTGGAAATTTTTCTCTCTCTCTCTCTTCCTGATGGTGGTGATGACGACGACGACGAAAATTCACAAAAATTAGACACTAGCTCGGAAGTTTCCGACATTAACTTGGATGACAATTCTGAACAAATTGCAACAACAACAGCAACTACATCAAGTTTGTCTACCTCCCTCACAACAACCCCAAAATCTAAAGTGAATAAAAGACCTATGACTAAAAGACAAAAGGAGGATACCAAAAAAGAATTGTATCAAATGCTAAATACAAAACAAGACTCAGAAGATTTTTTTGGAGCTTATATAGCGTCCATCATGAGGGATCTTCCTAAAAGAAGGAGTGCTTCACTTAAAACTAAAATCCAGCAACTGATTGAAGATGAAATTAGTCAGTCCAACCCTCAAGAAGACAATTAAATTGTTCTTATATAAATTTATTTCCATAGTTGCAAATATTTTTATTATATTATTTAAGTGCCATATGTATACATAATATGAGATAGAGGGAAGGAGGAAAAATATATACATAATATAATAAGGAGGGAAGGAGGAGGAATGGTCGTGTATACAAAAGAGAAATTATATTTCGCTATTGTAAAAAATACTTTTAAGTTTCCTTTAAAACGGGATTCCATTTTGTTTCATCTACATAATCATTTTGCCATGATACTGGAAATTCATTAACAAAATATTTTGCCAAACTCTCCCAAAATTTTCAAACTTTTGGTGCATGTGTTGGATCCCACCCTCCCCATACGATGTACTCCTCTCTGCTGTCGTCTTCTCCAGCTCCCTTCAATAAGATTTTCATTATTCTCATCCTCTACATCAACTGATCTTGATGTAAAATATGTTGAAGTGCCGTCGTCAAGATCCCAAGTTCTCAAAAAATTGTGTAACATACATGATGCTACACACACGGTGAAAAAATTAATAACTATAACAAGCTGGACTTCGTCGCCCCCTCCGCAGAGCTGCAGAGCAAGCTCAATATTATTCATTAAGAAAACAGGTCCATTATTTTCCCGCTATCCATTTACCATGGTACCACCGGCCGAAATAATTTTTTTCGGACTTGTCGGGGTCGAACTAGACACACAACTAAGAAATGGCATAAAAATCAAAAAAAATCGAGGTGGCCAGGTATTGACTTTTAAATGCATCTGGGACGTTAAAACCACGTTTAAAATGTTTAATTGAGGTCCCAGAGTAGCGTAGAGATCACAAGAGACCGAAAGAAAATTTTTTTTACAAAGAAAATCATGAAAATATTCGTTTAAAACAAATTATCTCGATCGATTGTGCCAAGGTAAATGGACTTGCAGAAATTTATGGACGTGTTTACTTAATTATCTTATTTTTTAATGCTTGCATATATATTTTCTTTATAAAAAAATGGTGGCAAACCTTTAACAATAAAATCCACATTTCTTGGTTTTGCGTTGATAGCGTTCCTAAATACTCGAAATTTTGTTGCCATTACACCGAAAGCGTTCTCAATTGTTCTCCGGGCCCTTGATAAACGATAATTGTGAATTCTTTGATGGCGGGTGGTTGTACTACCCGGAAAAGGCTTGAAAATGTGCTCATGTAAGGAATAAGCTTCATCGGCTACTAAAACATACGGAAATGGTATTGTACTGCGTGGTAAAAATGTCTCTTTCGGAATATTGAGACACTTATCTGCAATATATCTTAATGCACAACTTATAAAAAATATATGATGAGTCGGGGAGGAAAAGAAGAAAAGACAATAGTGATTAAGTGGAGATCGAAAGAGAAAATTTGAGGTGGATGTGAAGTGAGAGAGAGAGAGGGATGGGAGGAAATTTTTAATATTTAATTATGATTATTTAATTTTACCCCTTTTCAAAACCTTGAGTCCAAAGGGGGATTTCGGAACACTTACTCTCATTTTGTTTGCCATAAGCTCCTACATCTATCATTGTGAATCTTAGCTGAGCATCACAAATTGCCATGAGATTGATGTTAAAAGATTTCTTATAATTATAATAAGTAGACCCGGATTTGAATGGTTTCTGAATGACGACATGCTTTCCATCCAGCGCACCAATACAATGGGGAAATTGCCAAAACTTTTCAAAATCGAATGCAATTTCTCTCCATCTTGATTTATCAGGTGGCTTCATATATATAGGACTAAGAACAGTCCAAATGACCCTTGTTGTTTCATTGATAATATTACATAGTGTAGAATTTCCTAAACAGAAGGAATCAGCGATTTGTTGTATACTTGGGCCATGTCCAAGATATCTATATGTATATATATATATACACTCAATCAAAAAAAATTCTCTCTCTCTCTTCTTATATACACATATATCATAACGTCTTGTACCTTAAAGTCACGTAGAGACGCAGCCGAGGTGAGATGCTTTTTCTCGTAATATCACTTTTCTGTATATATGGTGTCAATAGCTCAAGAAGTTCGTCATATTGCTCAGGAGTAACTCTCAATTCCTTTAAAAATCGATCTGGAAACTCTTGATATTTTTTTGTAATTTTTCTTTCGTCCCCCAATATGTATCTTAGTTCATTGATAAGATGCACCCAATATTCTTTGTCACGATTGTTTAATTCAAGTAGCAATAAAATAAGAATAATTTTTCATTTAGCAAAACTTGTGAGCACCATGGCTGAAAATTTATAATTTTAAAATTCAAATTTAATATTGGGGAGTACTCATGTGGTCAAATCACATGACATAAAAATGGTCACATTGTTGGAGGTGGACTGTGAATACATGAATATGAAACCCTTGACTATTTTAACAAGTCCCCTGCTGTCACAGCAGGGCTAGAAGTGCTGGTTTTATTGTGTTTCAAACGACGATAGTGTTGGACGGTTTAATCCTACTTCCAACAGCAACATCGAGCATGACTGAGAATACCGCTTTACAACTGAATTAGTGAAGAAACCTTTTTCCTCAAATCCTCGTTTCAACCTGTACTGCTTGAAATGAGGAAGGCGTAAAGGAAGGTCCTTGGAAAGAGAGAAGAAAATGGGGAGTTGTAAAATGAAAATAATAAAAGGATTATTATTTAACCTCATAAAACATTGGGCTACCAAATTATAAAATATATATAATTTGAGACTGATGGATCCTCTGCATCCCTCAAGGGGACACTTCTCACTCATGATGAATTCCCTCTAAAATCCTATTCTCCGATTCTTGGAGGAGCAAAAGGTTTTCAACACACATACCTACTAGTACACTACACAGGGACCTGTCCCTGTTATCCACTGTGTGCTGATGTGCCCCTGAAGTGAGCCTTGTGCCACGTTTTTCATTATTCGAGGAAAGGGAGGGGGGACGCAAGGATCCCATTGTTTGTGTGTCTGTACTATGTAGCACTACATGATCCATGCCAATAGTAATAATAATACTTTTCCCCTCCCTTCAAACTCCATCATTCTCTTCAGAATGTATTTTGTATTCATACGATTTGATTTCTCCCTCCCAACCACTCAACTTTAGAAACCAAGCAACTGAAACTGTTTACCTGTGAAGGTTAATTAAAAATCTTACTAGGAAATGTGGACTACATATTTACAGAAATAAAATATTTCCATGTCAAGAAAGAGCCGTGGGTTGGACACACACACGCAAACATTGCAGGGATTGCAGTTGAGTTGAAAGCTACTAATTTGTATGAAATGAACATTATTTGCTCATATTAATCAAGATTTAGAAGTTGGTAATGCAGAAAGTCATAAAGTTTATTGTGTAAAATTCCGGTCCTCCCATTCGATTCTTGTTCCTTAAAATGATATTGTTTATGATTGTGGTTTTAAATGTTTCACAAGAGGATTACACACACATGTGTGTGTGTGCTTGTCCATTTGTTTCTACGTCGCCTCCTCTTCTCCATATGTTTCTTTACATTTTGGTGTGTTCCCCAACATCCACACACACACTCTCTCCCTCTGAGTCCAACGTCTTCTTACCTTTGGGATGGAGGGAACCTTTTTGCCCATCATCATCATCATCGATGTGATTATCGGCATGCTATACTCTCTATGTACTACACACACACTTACAAGCCAGAGAGAGAGGAGTAGCAAGGGAATAGCCAGGGACCTCATTTCATGCCCACCTGTATTCTTCTTTTATGTCTTGCAGCCTCCTCGACTCAACCTCGAATCTCTTATGAATGTCCTTATAAGCAAATCCACGCTATACCCTTTCCACCTTCTCTCTCCCTCTCTTCCCTGCATTACTCCTGTTGCCGTGTATTGGTGCTTCTGACCGAAATCTACCTCCTCTGTGTGTGCCTCTTCCTTTATTGTGGTCCTGTCAGCATCAGCATTGCAATGGAGAGGAGACTCCCCCTCCCCGTTTCCCCTCCATCACAAAAGCACTAGCACTGTTCTGTTCTGTCTACCTACAGTACACAGGCAATTACTACCCATAGGATCAAAACTACCTTCCCTCCACACACACACACAGGCACAAACGGTTGTGGGGGGAGTACAAGACGACTTTTATACAGTAATTTGAGGCCTCTCTCTCTCTAGGATGGAAAGGGGAGAGGAAGAGGTTCAGAATTTTTCTGAGCCAGGAGCATCAAGGAGGGAGAAGGAGGAACAGAGAAAAGAGCAAAAGCAGGAGCAGGGATGTGTGTGTGTGTGAGGGAAAAGCACACGGACTTTTTTGACTCTATCTTTTGTATATATAGGTAATATCATTTAAAAAACCTCGTCTTCATTCCATTCCACTATCCATGATCTTGAGAGAGCTGACTGCCTCTCTACTAGTTGTTGTGTGTGTGTTCGGACGAATGAGAGAGAATTTCCTTTGATTCAAACAACAACCACCTGTTCTCCTTCTCTCCCTCTCGCAACACAATTTACTGTATAAACAATTTTATACATAAATATGTACGCACTGCATAATGTCCTCTCTCCTGCATAGACACACATTCACTCATTAGGCTTTGTGTGTGAACATGCATGCAGACACTCAGTAGCAAGTGTGTGTGTGTGTAGACTCCTTTTCTGATTCCGTGTCGGGGGAATAAGCCAACTTCTTTTTATCATGTGGAATACTTAGTTAGATTTTCAGTAGTCGAGGATGAGGAGAGGGGAAACGTTTTACAACTCATAGATAAATTAAGAGAGGAGAAAAAAGCCGGAAAAACACTCAAAAAATCCTTTTTTTATTGTAAACTGTTTAGAAACTCTTGAGTGGAGAGAAGAACTTGCAAATTTTCAGTGACAGTCCGTAAACTCTTAACCGTTGTTTATTGCTTTGTGGTAGACTCTTTTTTTGCAAGTAACGTTTGGATGTTGAAGGCCTTAATTGTTTCCTAATTATTTTGTTGAGGTTACTTACATTCCTTGCAATTTACGAATGATGGGGGTGGATGTTTTTAGGGGTTGGGCTGGAGGCAGACATGCACTTTTCACAGATCATTCATCCACGGTATATACGGTATGCAGGCTGTAACACGTGAATAAAGAGTTAATAACAATAATCCACATTTCTAATGAAAAACACACAAGACACTCTGTCTCGTCTGTTTAAAACGGGAACATTTTATCATACAAATCTTGATGTAGCTTGACAACAGTTAGCAATTTATGATTGTGTGTTGTATCCCAACTTAACAATTTGCACGCCTGTAGAAACAAATAATCATTTTTTGTGCCATTTTTTGACCGTCGTGTGTTAATTTCGGTTGTACCCAACTCAAAAGATGAAAATCAGTCAAAATCCGGAGAAACTAATAAACCAAGTCCCAGATTCAGACTTTTTTTAGACTCTCCATTTGTAGGAGTAAAGTTAAATGCTCAACTCAGAAGTCGGCAATTCCCTTTCATGCCGTTCATTCTCAATTCAGAGATGTGATGTGTACAAGGAGAAAAGAGGTACGTTTCCCACAACTTGGAATTACTCTCGGATCCACCCATAGAATGTAACTGTGTGTGTGTGGACACGGTGAGACAGAGCCAAAGAAAAGTTTCTCAAGATTTCAATTTCTGAACAACAATAAAACGAAATCTATTTCGCATACCCCTTCCTTTCTCTCTACTCTACTCTATCTCTATTAAAGTGTGTGTGTGTACTGGTTTGAAAAGAGGAGCCGAAAAACGATTCCGGTGGTCGAGAATGATGAGACGGAAGAGCACGTCTTTTTGTTTACCACACAAAAACACTCCTCTCTCCGTACTCTACCTAATCCATGATTATCCTGATAAGACAAAGACCATTTTTTCCAATTGCATGCAATTGGATTCTCTCTCCCAAGAAAATGAGAGACTGATTCAGAAGGTGAACCATGAGAATCCTGGATAATATCAAAACAAAACGTGCTATTATAAAGAAAAAATCAATGCTCTGTAATAATTTTTAAATCCGTTTCGTCGACGAGTCATTTCGACGTGGATGATGAAGACGACATAATTATTTAGACTACATTTATGGAGAATTAAAACCGAGGTCTTAGTTATTACGAATGTTTATATAAACCGATTTATGTTCCGGAAAATGTGACACATTTTCTGGCTCTGTTAAAGAAATACATTTGTTGCATTTGTACATTTTGTTGTCTGTGTCTCCGTTGGTCTTTTACTACGTGTGTGTGTGGAGTAATTTGCTGGAGAGACTCTCCCAAATCTCCCCTGTGATCTGCCCTTGTTCAACTCATGTCAATAATTTTTGGAGAAATGGAGAGAGACTGGCAAATAATGTGTAATTTGGAAATTACACAGAGGGTAAATACTCAGCCGTCCTTCTCTCTGTTTTTGTCTCGAATTTTGTGTATCCATCTGGATATTATTCGTCTCGTCACGCACACCCCCACACCCCAGATCTCCATTATTTCTTCCATATTCCTCTGTCAATTCAACCATTACTGATACTTCTTTTCAGTTGAGATGTGATGCGAGGATCGTCGACCGCAACCCTGCTCTAAATAATACAGCGTATGTAGTGTTGTACTGAGGGGGAAGAGGAACTGTGTAATAATAAAAACTTTTAAAGATTGTCTTTACATCCATCTCGCCGCTTATGACCGTACAATTATGGTCCCTCTCCTTCTCTTTCTCGAGTCCAGGGTACAGAAAAAGTATGGGCGGATGTTTGAAGATGGAAATGGATCCGTCATCATTCAATAAAAAAGACCAGAGTCGGAATTAAAGAAAGAGAGAGAGAGACATTCATCTCGAGTCGATCATTGGATGACTCAATCCCTAACTTTTTTATGAATACAGAGAAATATTTTTTTACTCTCGATCGCCAATATCTGATGGAGAGGATGTGGCGTAACGATGTGATGTATTGTAGTCACAATTCTACAAATCCACTCCTACTGGAGATGAATGTGTGTGTCTGGAACAGGACGTGAAGGGGGAAGGTGTGTGTGTATGTGTGTGTGTGTGTGTGTGTGTGTGTGTGTGGCTGAAGAAGTAATGATTGTCCTCCTCTAAAATGTAAAATGGTTTGGACGAGAGAAGGAAATCTTTTGGAAATCGAAATTGTGAAATTAATGAAGCAAAACGAAGAGACACCAAAAAGGAAAAAGAGAGGATTTTGAAGATTACTCATTCCACCACACACACACAGAGTAGAGGATAGTGTGGGTTTGGTACAGATTTAACAAGTACCCACTCACCATGTACTAAGTGCTTAGATTAGTGTTCTCTGATCTGGACATTTTGATGTCAGGATGACGGAAAATGGGCTGAACACAACACACGCACACAAATGGAGGGGTTGTACAGTGATGGATGCGCTTCAATGATTAACTTTGATTTGTCATGATCTGTAGTCTTCTCCTTCCTTGCGTTCTTTTTGAACGAAGAGGACCCAAGTAGTCAGTCGTCCCCTTCATTTTTTTGACCTGTCCCCTTCTCTCTCTGGCACTCTCTCTCAAGCACACACACGCCATGTATCAAAATATCGAGTTGACGGTCAACCAATGGTCATTGTTTGTAAATGTTGGATTGGTTGTTGGTGTCTTGTTTGTACTTGGTATCCGCATTTTTCTGCAGGTTTGAGATTTGTGAGGCAAAGCGTAAAACAACAGTTTAGCATGTGTCAGATGAGGATGAGGAGGATGGGATACGCTACTTGGTTCAGGAGGAGGAGAAGAACGAGGTTTGTCATCAATTCCTTGGCTAGGATTTATCGTCTTGTATCCCCTGGCCATCGGCCAGATTTCAAAGTGTAAAAACGTCCATCCTTCTAGTTTTCAGATATTCCTCCTCCCAAAGCATGACACTGGTCACTGGCACTGGTCCGTGTGTCCCTCCTCACAATTGAATCAAGTTCAATAATCTTGGAGATGGGATCCTGGAAATCCCTCCCCCCGATAATCGTGGATTATTTGAAAAGGAGAAGGGAGTATTATTACACTTTCCTCCAAATGACATTTCAATGTCCCAATTTCCTGGAGGGACTGTTCTCTTCTCTTTTGGGTTCCAGTTAATGGAAGTCCATGTGTGTGTGTCGTTTATGAATATATTGAATAACTCATTAGATGGAGAGTGTGTGGACGGGGAATTGGATGTTAACTAATAGAAGGTCAATGTCAGCGAGGATGAGAGAGACGATGGGGTATTAGGGATTAAAAGGAGAGGAGAGGGTAAAGTGGACGAGATAGAAATAATGGTGGCTGTCGAGTGACTCAACTTGAGTCACAAATATACACATAATTATTATTGAGAAGGGAAAAAGTGGATGAGGAGTGTGAATCAAATGCATCAAAATGTAGGGACATGGGGAGAGGAGGGAACAAGGACTTCTCGTACTAAGTATAGGTAATTCCGACTGTGTGTGTGCGAACACACACATACTTTAACTTGAATGTGTATGTGTAAATTCAAATCTATAAAAGAGAGAGAGAATTATTTGATGTGATGACAGTTTCGTGTCGGAGGATATCTTGTTGTCCGAAACGTCGTTGGAATACACGATTTTAGTTTTTTGTTTCTCCAGAAAAAAGGTGCTACACACACTCTCCCACACTCTCTCCAGTGAGTGTGTGTATATGGGAGGAGGAGGGGACACATGCACATATGTAGTAGAAAATACTTTACAAGAAGTTTGTACGAATGTAGGAGTTGGATGACGAGATGGTTGGAAGTTTTTCCATGATAAAAAACTTATCTATTTCTGATGCACTTTAAGGGTTTGCTAGATAGCAAGGCTATAGGTGTGTGTGTAGGAGAAGTACATTTGGAATCATAGGTACAATTATTACTCTACAATTGTACGTAATTGGGCTAGGGCCTGGAAAATCTAGGGGGCCTCACAGTCCTTCTTAATTCTGACTGTGGATATACCATGTGGAGAGAGAGTACTACACACTACAACCTCACACTACACACACACACACAGGAGTTGCTGTGTGTGTACATCCTTTTTATTTAATTTCCATGTAGCTAATATGGGGCTGGAATGGGAACGGGAATGACTTATCCTGGATAGGAAAAAGAAATGGAAAAGGAAGGAGCATCATGAGAATCGTCATCCTCACTGCATCCTCATTAACTACTCTGTATTATAGATTATAGATATATTATAGATTTTTTCGAAAATCTAGCCGCATCGTAACATGCAATGCATCATTTTGAAGCTCTTGACGTGGTCATTATGAATCTGTGCTCCTGTCATGGAGGATCGCGAAGGTCAGGGGTCAAAAAGGTCAAAATAAACAAATTTTTTTGTAACGACTATGACAACGAAAACTATTGGGCCTTTTTTCAGATTTTGAACATTTCTTGTTTACTCAATTTTGTGAAGACAAAATGATAAACGTGACACACCATGACAACAGTTTACGGTTATTAAATACCCTACTTTGTAGTCTTTAATTACCTAATTAATCAACTTATTTAGGTTTCCAAATCCCCAGTGTCCAAATTAAATTTGGGATTTGAACACAC
>WJFB01002296.1:0-20455 GCA_009870185.1 Pygmarrhopalites habei
TTGAACGCATGCGCGGACAGTTTGTCACCGCCGCCGTGATGATTTGGTGATGAAACAATACCAACGGGTGACAAATAAGTAAAACTCTTTTCGGTGATAACTTTCTTCACCAAAACTGGTGGAGTCATGCCCGCTTACCGCCCGGTCATCAAAATGACAACAAATAATTTGCAGTGTCCCTTTCCCTTGTACAGCTCAATGAAAGGTTTGACATGCTGCAGAGGTCAAAGTAGTGAAGATTACACTATGACTCAAATGATAACATTAAAGAGCATCTAATTGGCAAGCACGGTGAATTTTTTCAGATTTTTAGGACTTAAGGGGTCGTCAGGGTGGGTCACTTTGCAAAGTCCCTTCTATTGGTGAAACGGGAGGTCAAAAAAATATTCTGAACATATAGTCATGTTCATCATGTCAAGATCTATCAATCTGTCATGTTAGCCCATTAAAATAATGTAAGGGCTCAATATGAAGAGACTTGAAGTCTCAGTGTCGTACGCTCTCCTGTGAGGGGGGGAGGGGAAAACGTTTTACCGCCGAGTTCATAGAGTGTTTTTTTCAATTTACAATAGACCCTCGATCACAGGTTTCTCTCTGTAAACAATAGGAAGTACAGAGTTCTGTCCTTTCACCTGCACACATTATTTTACATCTTGTATTAAAAGAATCACGTGGGTAAAACATGTGATCACACACAGGCTATATTATCATCTTATTTGAACAAATACGTGAAAAAAACGTTTTTTCTGAACGTGTGAATATTTTTTTAAATTTTACAGCCACTAGATGAATTTTTTAAAATGTATTTTAAAATTTTATACCTGAACGTAATGAGTACATCGACAAATTTTTTTGGAACAGTCTGCCCTGTTAAGTTCATTGCATTTGTCAATTTTGTGATTCTCTTCTGGGTACAGTATGGGTGGTTCGTCTGGCATTTTGAGTGTGATGTAGTTGAGCTAAGGATTAAAAAAAAATGCTTACATATTTTGAAATCATTTGAAAATAGATTTTTAAAAAATGTGGACTCACTTGTGGGAAAGGATTAATGGGTACACCGCCATTCCTCTGTTTCAAATTATGGAATGTGTCAAAATCATAAGAAAAATAGAATTGATGATCTGCCTCTTCCTTCTCTATAATTTCAGGGTCGTCATCCTTTGCTGACCTCAGTTGAGAAATTGATATTGATTGACCTTCAGTCCCTGGTGCTAAATTCAGTGGGTTTAATTGCTGTAGGGGAGAATATGTCAGTTAAATAAATTATTCTAATGCGTGGACAAGTTTTACCCTAATTTTTTACAGACAAGGTTTACCCTGGTATTCCATTTACGGGTAATTTGTGACCAAAGTAACTAGATAGTAAAGGAAGAAGCTAAAAACATTGAAAATCTTATTTACAATTCCTGGAAGTGGAGTAGCTTCAACCCAGCTTTTAATAGATTCGGGAGGTAATTGACCTTTATCCTGACCCTCGTAATTCAACACAGCCACTTGGAATGCTTCTGTCTTTTCGCAGTCCAAAAGTCCACGAAATTTTATCCAGTAAGAACCAGGCTTTTGGTCACCCTTCAAAATAAAATCCCATCTTTCTCCCGCAAAAATCACTGCAAAAAATTGAATTAATCGAATTAATTAAAATCCTAAGCCTTTCACCTTCAGATAGTTTTTTTTTAAATTTGGATTCTGTGTGTGTGTGTGTACCCAAAGAGTTGACATCGACCGGATTGACATCAAACCCATCTGTAGCAATGACCTTCATCGTATGATTTTGCACAGACATTTCGATGGGACAATCCGACACGCCATTACTGATCATTCGAAATCGATAAGATTTTTCTGATGCAATCCGAAATTCCTGGATGGGGACGTACGGCTTTCCTTTCGATTGGATTGTCTACACAATTAATTTTTTTTAAATTGTACAAAAATACTTAAGATAATTGAGTAGATTGGAAATTATTTTACAAAAGTTGAATAACTGATTTTTGTTTTTCATAAAATATTGAACTCACATCCGCTCGACTAAATTTGTCGTAATAATTGTGAGGAAATCCTTTGCCATTGACGAGGATGGCTGCCGCCAGAATTGAGTCGTTCATAATTTTTGTAGGACCACCAGAAAATTGGCTTTTCAATGAGAGTTTGGGTAGCCAATCTTGGACGATGAGTTCATGTTCTCGTAAATCATAATCGTACAATTTAGCATGGACATTGTTCTCTTTGGCTTGTCGGACAATCAAACTTCCAGCTATCCCGTCCGCACGTTGTACTCCTAATTAATTCATACAATAAAATATTTTTTTGAAAAATAGAAGTTTTGGAATTTTTATTGTAATTTTTAGGAAAAAAAGGAACCTTCATGAGAATGCCAAAAATAAGTTCCTCCGACCGGGACTTGAAATTCATAACTGAAATTAGTTTTTTAAAATAAACATTGTTAAAGTGTCTAGCTTTTAGTTATGAAATTAAATAGACTGTTATGAAAATAACCGGATTGATGAGGACACAGGGGTGGCACACTGGGTCAATTCAGGGACCCCGTCCATCCAGGGAGTCCCTTTTTGATGAATTCCATGCCAATGGATCGTGGCTGCTTGACCTTTCATTCAAAGAGAGATTCGTCAAATTAAATGTGGAATTAGTTTAGCTCACAAATAATTTTTACGGAATTAAGAAAGGATAATTATTGAAATGGAAGTATTTAATTAAAAGGAAATTGTATGGGAAATTGTATGTATGGGAAATACCATTTAAGTTATTAATGACTTTAACTGAGACCGTGTCTCCTTCGCACACCTTCAAAAATACATAATCCAGACTTGAAAATTTTTGAGTTATTAATTGCAATCATTAGAATATAATTACTAGGAATAATTTAGATAATTCGGAAAAGAATTCTTACGTGGATGGATGGTCCAGGTAGAACCTTGTTGACGACAGCAATTCCTCTTCTTGTCCCGTCCACAGGAATACATTCAGGGTTTGCACAGTCATCCTGATTTACAGGACAATTTCCACAATACCTGGAGAGGACCAGGTCATTGGTCAGGGAGAAAGTAAAATTGCATACTTTGGAATTCTTTAAATCTACAGAACACTCCCGGTAACATGGATCTTCCTCTGCACCACTGATACCCGATACGAAGATTAGGAGGATCGCACCCAAAAGAGATCTACGAGGAAAAGAAAGAAAATGAGCAAAAAAGACAAAGTTTGCAAAAATTTAAAAGCTGAAAAAGTGTCCCATGAATAAATCCATGATATAAATTATTTATTTTTGTAATTTTTTTTACCTGCGAGTAAAATAATTTTCGAATCCCATGATCCTTACACTTTATCTATAAATTGCAAAAATAGCGTGCAATTTTTTTAAGGTCTGGAAACCGCACAACTTCTTTGTACCAGTCACTGAATGCCATTCACTTTTAGATGTGCGGAGGTTGTGTGTGTGTAAACTGCTACTCTAGCTTTTGTGTGTACATGTCGCAGAATTCAATATTCGCAAAACTGTGCATAGTTTGGGTAGAAACAGTAAAGAAACAGGATTTGCACATATTAGAGGGTGACGCGTTGATGGTTTGCTGGACAAGTATAAGTAAATTGCCTTGGGTTTGGAAGCTAATAACCCATTTGTAATCAAATCAATGCAAATGATGTAATTACTATTTTGATGACAGACTCATTCACCGGCCAATTCACTTCAGGGTCACAAAACGTTGAGCCCAACAACCACAGCAACAATAACACCTCCAAGGTCAACCAGTTTGGAGAAAGGGAGAGTGAAGCTTTGATTATAAGGGCTCTTCACAAGAGACGACTTTGTAGTCTGCAAGTTGAAGACAATTTATTGATATGTGTATCAATCGATTGATTATGCAGCAGACAAAATGAATTAAATATTCGATTCTTCTGTCCAATATATTGATCAATATGCAACACGAAAAATTATAATTCGTTTGTTTACAGATTTTGATAACGCACAGTCGTGCCCTTTCTTTCTCCACGCATGATGGATTTAAATACTGCAAAAAGTGATTCGCATAAATTCTTCTTCTATTGATGTATACAATACAGATATGTAAACTTTTTAAAATTTTGCTTGATGGCAAAAATATTGACTGCTTCTTTAAAAACCCATTAAGACCAAAACACATCTTTTTATTACTTTCAAAATGAAACGAACATAATAAACTAATCTGGATGATCCAGAAATGAATATTAAGAAATTACTGCTAAGAATAAAATCTGTGGCACACTCTGTGACCCCTACACATTTCCTATTGGCCATCCATATTAATTTGGGCTAAAGGAGATGATACAGACTTGAGACATCCTGGACAAATCCATCCAGTCTCTGGACAATTTTTCTTCATAATGTCCCTTACTTGTTTAACCCCAACTTTGACACAATTGACATGGAACCAGTCTTCACAAGCGTCACACCGGATCATGTACTGATTTCCATGTGGCCGTCGACACACACACCACAACCTGTTAAAATTTTTCAAAAAATTAGGAATTAGATTATTATGATCCACACATTTCTATTAGATTGGTTTGCAATGTTTAGACAGTGTAATGAAATGATCATTAATAAATGACTTACCGATTCGGGTCATTCTCATCAAGAAGTTTGTTCTTTTGAACATTTTGTTCGTAACTCCTCAAACGACCTGAAAAATCCCATTCTATGTTAAGAAATTTAAATTAACACAAGGTAAAGTAGTGTAAAATGTAGGACTAACAATTTGCACCACAGAATTAAATTAATTCCTAAATACAAATTGGATTGTCACGTGTGAAGACCACCCACCTCTCGTTACTCGACCATCCATGTCCATGTCATTCTGGAGTGCACTACTTTCGATGGAGATCGATCTCATATCCGTGTCATCCCTCCTCTCCAAATTTCTCAGCTGTCTAAAAAACCGAATTTGTTCCAAAAGGAAAGAATGGTAAGGTGTGGAAGGGGGAGAGTCCGTTGGTTCCATTCTTGAATGTCAGTTATGGAAAAGAATATTAACTTCAAATTAGACTCCTAGGCGTCAAATTCCATTCACAATTTCAAAGCCGGTTAAAAAGTTTACTCTTCTGAGGTGGTAACTTCGTTCTTTCACTCTCAAAATTCGGATTCCGACTGGTGCGGTGATCAGTCACTGATTGGTGATCGTCTGTGATGTCAAGGAGTATCCCTCAATTTGTTTGTATTATTTTTGTGAACGGACACCTTGGAACAACCCACACTCTTTTCCATGGTGACTCGGGTCAGTTTTCTCTGTTCGAGTCGGACATATGAATTTTCACTATTTAAAATTCCAAGACTAAAATCAATTCTCACATCTAGACTCGGTCGTCTTATTTCTCATCAATATTATCTGAGGGTGTAAATGTAAAATACAAATCAAAGTTAATTACTCCGATCAACTTTTTTCTGGAGAAAGTCAGAGTGTTGCAGTAAAATACAGCTCGTCCAGATATACTTGCGCTCCCCGTCGTCTTTAGAATTTTCCAAAAAAAAATTATTTCTGGTGTATTTCTGGATTTTTGACAAAAAATCTGCTGAAAAATTAGGACATAATAAAATTACGATTTACAGCCTGTGTGTACGTCAGTGGAGGTAAGAATATATTATATGTCCTTTCATAATGTGTATGAAAGTACACTACTTTAAGTAGTTGTACAATTTAATGTTATTTTGTTCAAAAACATTTGAGTTTGTATGTCGTATTCTTTTGTTCAAAAATTGTATTTTTCTGTTACTCATTTTGTTGTAATTTTAAAATGAGGACGCAAGTCTAAAGTCTTTAGACTAAAGACTATTCGCGATTGTATATAATTCTGATATCTTTAATTTTGTTAGTTCTTTGAGGAGAAAATTCTTCAGCATTTGGACTAAGTTGTAACAACGGTACATCAGTCAAGGTAAGAATTTTATATCCTCACGCAGTTTGTATAAAAATAGTTGTACCAATATTTCCTTTTCATAAGGTAAATACATTTCAAAGTTTGCATGCTATTTTTCTTCCTGTGTAAAACCCAATTTTATGGTTGTTGTTCTGAATTTAGTTTTTTGACTGGATAAAATCGTAAATGGAGAGCAATATGAAGAGAATCAAAGAGGAAAGTCTACAAGAAGAAGCTCCGAGTGGACAACAGATTGTTATTCCACAACTTCCGTCTGAGGTACAATTTTTATTCTTTATTTTTGTCCACAAAATAATTTTATTTTAACTACGTACTACTTTCAACGGTCACATACATTTAATGCATTCAATTAAGTTGTCATTCAATTTATTTTCCACAGCTGATGCTCAGGATTCTAGACAACTTGAAGGGTGATCGTAATGACCTCCTGACCTGTCGTCTCCTAGACTCTTACTGGAAAACTCACACTGACTTCATCCTACATCGTGACAAATTGACAAAAATTGTATTGTGCAAGATTGAAAAGTATCTCAAAGATTCTGACCGGAAGTACGGGTACAGAAAAAAGAATTCATTCGAACTGCTCTCCCCTCTGACTCAAGAAACTGGAATGCAGACAAAAGGAAATTGTAGACGGTATTCTGGATGGAGCTATCAACTTAGAGTTTTTTCGTGGAATGGACTATTATCCTTATTTGAGCAGAAGTTTTTTTAACTTGAACAAGTTTGTGAGCTGTAATAAATTTCCATAATCCAAGATCTCAGTTTGTATGTGGACAACAACAGTGTTTCCTTCTGTGAAGAGTTTGCAAATTATCAACCCCAACTCAAAATCCTGAGAGTGGAATGGTATGACTATCAATGATAGTCTATCATCCTGACGACAATTCGGTGTCAAAATTTTACTCTATCCTACCCAAACTCTTGGAGTCAAGCAAGGACACTTTGGAGGTCATCACACGTCTGCGTCCATATTTTATGAAATCTGTCAAACTCCCACGACTCTCAAAATTAAATCATCTCGGTTTGGATTTGACGCGTAGACGTTTGCACATTTCTCACGACAGTCTGACAGAGCCATGGAATATTACCCCTTTGAAGGAGGTCAGCATTGTTTGTAGATCAGATCCTGATCTTTCATCATGGAATGAGTTATTCCCAGTTAACGTCCAGCTTCCAGAATTTGCCACCGTGACCAGATTGACCTTTAGATGTTACTCTGGGATATTCCCTGGTCAAATATTTAGCAGGGTATTCCCAAATCTTGTCCATTTGACCCTGAACTACATTTACGAGAAGAATGTCAGCACTTACTGTCAAGATATTTGGGATCACATGAAAACTTTAGAAACTCTTGACCTCCTGAACATCATCGTGTCGGGTAATGCCAACAACAAGTTTCCAGCTCTGGACTCAGCTCTGACTGGATTCAGCCCTCAAACTTGCATCGATTTGACTGATCACATGGAGAACCAATAACAAAACATGAACCGAGTTTTTGAAGGGCAAGACTGTGAACGAATTAAGAACATCTTCGTCAATCCTGGAAATGAGTCGTAAGAATTCAATTTTTATCCAGTCATGTTTTTACACAGCACTTATGTGTCACATTTAATGTTTTACACTGTACAAAATTAATTGTCTCAATATAATAATTTTATTATTGTAGGTTTTAAACGGTGTACCATCCAGATTGAGGATCAAGGAAGAGACTCAACATTGTTCGGACCGATATCACGACCCATGACCCTTCTCTCTATTGTTCATGCTGTACGACTCATGCCTCTACTTCAGCTCTCCCTCATTGTCAAAGTCTCTCATTCAGATAAACTGGCTGGTGAGTAAAATTGTTTAAAATTAAATGATATCTTGAGACAGTCAGTCGATTATTGTCAAACTAAATTATGACATTTTTGGTTTTTGTAGCAGCGAAACAAGAACTTGCCCCTGTCATCCCTCACTTGACCTCTGTGAAATTTATTTATTTAAATATAATAAATGATAAATTTGATAAATTTGAAAAGATTCTGTATGGCGTCGAGGGTAATCTATTCTGAATCAGAATTTATGATGAAACATTTTTTAATTATTATTTTTCTGCATTAATTTACGTACTTCAATAATTGATGTACTATCTCTTATTATTTATTAATTTGTGTGTACCACTAATTTTTTTTGCAATCACTTGTATAATGTATGTCAATTCCCTTTTGCACAATCGTAATGAAATTTTTTTCGTGTAACTATTATTAAAAATTATATTTGTGCTTTTGATTCAACCTTTTATTATAATTTATAAGTAAAGTTATAAGTATAAGTAAGTCATGGAATGTTATGAAATTTATTTTTTATTTCAATCAGTGTTTTATAAGATTTGAAAAAATGATTTAACATCCCTTTGACTAGTATTGTCCAACAGACACAAGTCCTCATTTGATTGTCACTCGAAGATCCTTCATCAAATCAAAGGCGTACAATTGACTCACTCTGGACACAGCCCTTCGGGAAACTCCATTAGACATCCTCGTTATCTTCAGCTCTCTTAATTCTGTAAAAATAAGATCAATCATTCTACAGTGTAGAATCTACACACATTCTCCAAGAAAAAGCTTTTTACTCTCTCTTTATCTTTTCCACATTGAAAGCTACTTACTCCTCATGTCACAAATTGAAAATTTAGTCCTCATCCCTTCAATCTCTTCTCCACTTTTCCCTTGAGTACACCTCAATTTGGCACAAATCCCAGGCTCAATCCCCGTCAACAAAGAATCCATATAAAATTCCCGATCCACATTACAACTCACTTTAAACTCCAATTCTTCCAAATCTCCTCCACTCCAAATCCTAAAAATTTCTTCTAGTTCCAAACTCTCCAGTTGAAAACTGTGGATATTCAATTTGAATCCCTTTAACCTTGGACACATGTCTTTCAGCCATTCCAGTGCAAATTTAGATAAGGGACATCTTCTCCCTATTGTAATTTCCAAATGAGTCACACTCCCAAACTTTCCCTTCACATTTTGTTGAGGCTCTTCACCTTCCATTGGAAAATATTTCATAATGGCTTGTCTACTAAAATCCCTCAGATTTAAATTAAGGATTGTCAACCGTGGGAATATTTTCTCCAAACTAATTCCCGCTCCAGGGAAAACTTTTCCAGGAACCAAATCCTTTTGTCTTTGTTCATCCTTGTCGTACACAACAATGTTGTGGGCATTTACTGTCAATTTACGTAACCTTGTAAATTTTGATGGGTAAATAATCCCTTCAAAAATGGGTAGAGGTTGAAGAGTCAATTTTTCCAAGGAGTTCTTACTCAATTCCAAAAGTTTGGAAATTTCCATACAAAGTTGACTGACCTCTGACTGGATGAGGACAGTGTCATCAAAACAAATAGTCAGATTTGTAAGGTGGGGTCGGAGGGTCACAAAATCCCTGATTTTGTCCATATGGATGGGTGAAGGAAGTCGGATTTTGTGAAGTAAATGGATTTTATTTGCCAATTTGAATAGGGGAAGATTGTAAAGGGCAAATCCTCTGGCACAGGTCAAGTTGGGAGACCCTTGAAGGATTTTAAAGGCAAGGGATGAATGGAGGACTGTAGGGGATGAAGATGAGGATAAGCAATAACTGGAAAATTTGTACAGGTGAGGAAAAGACAAGGAGAAGTCATCCTCCTCATTAGTGTTTGAAATCTGGAGGTCAGAGTTGTACAAAGTCAATTTTGTAATTTTTGGAGTGAGGAGGAGGAATTGAGGAATGATTTTGGTTGCAATCATCTTGTCTCCTTCATGGATTAATTTTAAATTTGTTATGAGGTGACCATGGAGGTGGAGGAAAGAGGAGACCAAGGGTGAATCCAGATTGCCAGAGAGGCAGAATTTTGTACAAGGAAATGGAGGGGATAAGGAGGAGGAGGAAGAGGGGAAGATGAGGGTTCGTGAATGGAGGAGAGAAACAAGTTTTGCAAAGAGGAGACTTTCATTTGAGGAGGAGGGTTTGAGCTGGAATGAAAGGCTGGAACATTTTTGGAGGAGATTGAGGGATGCGGCGAAACTCCAGGAGTGACTGACTAGACGGAGGGATGTTAAGTCAGAGAAATCCAACCGGGTAAATATTTTGTCGGATATCTGAAAATCGTAGAATGAGATGTGTGTATTTTAATTAAAATTAAATAAAAAAGAATATTCCTTATTATGTACCAAGTGGATGAGGATTGCAAAGTTTTGTGGTGGCAGAGAGGAGGAAGATGACTCTTCGATGATACTTGGATGGTGCAACATTATAAAATTTATGATGCTGAGAAAATTCACCTCTTTTTGTTCTGGACTATAGAGAGTAATTTAGTAAATGAAGATTTTGTAGTTCTCTCTCTACTTTTTATGTTGTGTTTGGACACACACGTCGGCTAAGCATAAGTCCACGTTGGTGTAAAAGAGAGATAGAGATTGTATGTATGTGTGTTGCATCATTTTTCAGAGCACAAGTTACAGTGTATCTACACAAAATATGACGAATTGAATGACTCATTCACTGTCTTTTTTTACCTGCATTATGCAGGCTGAATAGCTTCATTTAATAGCAACGGTTGTGTGTGTGTGAGAGAGAGAGAGAGGGAAAGAGAATCCTAAAAAAAAACTACATATATATTTCATGTATATTAAATGGTACATGAAAAATTATTGAAGAAACAAATACATAGACATTAATTTGTCCATCACTTGTACGTTGTCATAGACAATTTTTAAAAATCTGTTTAGATTACCTGGGCAAAAAATTAAAAATAAAGAACGCACACACGGGACCGTTAAAAAAATTGTTATACCAGTCTGGATTTTTAAAATGAAAAAAGTGTGGTTATCATTTTTCCATGCACCATGTTCCCTAATTTTTAAAATAATTTTAATTAATTGTACAATTAACGTGATGTTCACTCATAAAAAATTGACAAGTTGAACGGCGTTCTCACGAGGGATAAAATGGGGCCATATTTCAGGTCAGATACTAATTTCCTTACTTACTGCCTAACAAAATTTGATATTTAATATCATACAAAAAAATCATTTTTAATTATTTTCGTATTTTGGAATTGACCCAATCCAAGTTTTACAGTGATTAAATTACATAACAATTTTGGGTCATATTTTTCTTTCCAGGCCACAGCACTTACACTTTTCATTTTCCTCCTCCTGGACTTGGAGAAATTATGATGCCACCTTAAAATCATCGCATCAATTCCAAAAATTCCCCTTCTCATCTCTCTTCTTCGGCAACTCCGAAAAAGTCTATTGGATTCAAATGCCACAAAAGTTACCACGGGGTCCCTCCCGGATCCCTGCCTCCCCTTATTATGGTCCCTTTGTTCAAGGTCAATGTCCACTCCCACCCCCGACCTCAATTTGTGTCCCAGCACCACCCCCTTGTACCTACCCTCAAACTCCCTACGCATCTCCAAGTGGTTACAGTATGACAGCCAGTCAATCACCATTTACATCTCGAAACAATGCTGACACAGATGATGACCCCCAGCCTTACCACCCAAGAAGAAACGTTCAAAAAAGAAAATTGGATTTCAACCCGACCCTAAAACAGGAATGATGGAAAAGGCGGTGAAAGGAAGCAAGAAGAAACGGTCGAAATCCCGTAAACATATGTCTAGTTCCTCTCAAGTCTCATTGGATAAATTATGGACAGACAAATCTAGTCAATCAAGTCGGATCAAAAAAGAACTTCGTGAAGCGGATGACCCGAATAGAAACCGAGGACTCAAAAAAGATAAAGAAACAGACACAGGAGGACCCTCTGCTTGTACCCCTTCACCAAATATGTGGCCTCCTTGTCCTCAAGGTTATGTTCAAATCCCTGTTATGCCACCACCCTCCCCTAGACCTCCTTGGTGTGCTTCACTAAGGCCCTACAACTCTTGTAGAAATCCTTGGGATCCAAACGTAGGGATTGGGAGGACTGGGACTGGTTGTGGTGTCCCGTCTTGTGGTGGTGGTGGTCCTCGTCCCATTTCTCAAGCTAGTCTCTATCCAAATTGTAATGGACCTGACCCAGGGATAGACAATTTCATTGTGACTGTCATCAAAAGACATTTAAGGTCAAAATGTCAAAGAAGAAAAAGATGTAGGTCAGTTGAAAATGTGTGTCCAGAGACAACGAAAGAGACTACAAATGTTATGATGAGTCCAGGTCAAATCATTGATTTGGATAATGGTGGTCAAATCACTTATAGACCACCGGGTCAATGTCCAGGTCAATGTACCAATGACCAAGTCAGTTTTTCAGCTAAACCAGCACCACTCCCTATAGGGATTGTTTATTCACAACAGTGTCCACAACAACAAGGGTCAATGCCTTTTTTTGGACAAGGTCAAGATCCTACTTGCTGTCAAGGCGGGTATCCACCAATTCTACCACCACCACCTCTTTTCCCACCCAATATTTATATGGGACCCCTTGCACCAGGGACTACAGTTATTCAACAAGGGTATGGACCAGGGTTGGCTAATGTTCCAGGTTCTCCCTCACCAGGGCCACCACAGCCTCCATTTCCTCCAGGGATTGATCAAAGTCTTGAAAATCTTCAACAAAATCAGGGTCCAATGGGTCAAAGTTTGATCCCACCTCCTAGTCCGAGTGGAACTCTGGGTCAAGATTTTGTGGGTCAAAGAAGGAATACACCAAATCAACCTCTTCCACCTCAACAACCTCCTGTTGTTAATTATGGGCCAGGGTCTTTACCTTCAGGGAATACTGGACAAGGGATGGACCCTCAAGGACAGATTCAACAACAACAAAGAGGACCACCACCACCATTACAACAACAAGAAGGGTGGGGGCCACCGAGATGAGTAGAAATAATTTTGGGATGTTTGAGTACTGGATGATTAATAAAATTCAAATATTTTTGAAAAAAAGTTGTGCAATTTATTTAGCTAATTTTAATTTTGGTTGGGATTTGAGCATAAAGGTGTATTTAATATTTAATGTATTACATGGACTCGACTTGTCAAAATAAATATTTTTTATTTTGAAATGACAAACGTCTCGACTTCCCCTGAAACCGCGACGTAAAACGCCTCAGTATTCCTTGGGCGTCTGTGCGAAGAAGAGGTTGGCATGAAAACCTTTGGAAAAAAATCTCTGTTGGAAAAAATCCGAATTTTTGATTTTCCGACAATTTCAGTCCTCAATTCATGATCTACTGGTAAAATTCCAACCAGAGACTAGGATCGACACGGGCCGTGTCAAGTTGTCGTCACAAACCGACAATTTGGTCAGTTCATGTAAGTTATTTTATTTGTTTCATCATCATCTTTTTTTGCGTCGTTAGTCGTTGGAAATATTTTTTTGTAGAAACTTCTAGAAATAAATGAGGTCAACTCTTTGTTCTCATAAATAATTAAATGTTGTCCTTAATAAATTGTTGGTTGAACTAAGTTTATACGTATTAAATGTAAAGTGTGTGTGGTCCCAAGATTTATTTGTTATTTTAAAATTTTGTCCGTTATTTATTGCAGTGTGAGGAGGCGAGGAGATTACTCAAAAGTAAAATTACTTTAAGTAATAAACTTTCTCTTCAGCAATGGAGGATAACCGAGGTAGTCAGAACATGCAGATTTCCCCGACGGGGCGGAATTCCTTAGGTCGTGGACGAGGTCGACGAAATAACGTAACACCCGACCCTTCTGACATGGAACAACTTGTAATTCAACTGGAGTCTCAGACATTGGAGCAGGAAGAAGGGTCCATCAAGGGTACTTTTTATTTTACATTATGCATGCATTGTACACAAGAAAATATACAAGTAGTAAATACGTAGGAAAATTTTTAAAAAGTATTTTAACTAATTAACAATGTTAATTTAACATGTATTGTTGTTGTTGTTGTTTTCATATTTCTCGTACAAAATATATAATCAATCTTTTATTACATAGTTGTAGTAGAAAGACAATACGAGGACCACAAGGAGGATGAACAACCACAAGAGATGGGAAAGAAAGAAAAACAACAGGTCAACTGTGTCGATAATGCTCAATCTCCCTCCAACAATAAGGAGAATATTCGTCCAGCTGATGACAGAGAACGTAGGAAGGCTGAGGTATTGAATCAGAAGAACGAACAACAGGTAAATACTTACGTATGAATAATAATTCGTTTTTTTTATTACTACTACTCTTATACTTTTACAACATTAAGTACACTCGTGCCACGACTATAAATAAATTATTATTTAGGAGAATGAAGTCTCATTCTATATCAAGGTCAGAGATGCTTCTCATTTTTGGAAACCAACTTTCGCAGAGAGACGAGACTTGTCTCCACCCGTCATCAGAACATCCCGTCACAAGGAACCAATTTATCCACGTAATTTGGGTAATCTCAACTTGTCCTCTAATGAACAAAGGACTGTCAATCTAATGAAGGACAATCAATGGATGTTAAACAAGTTGAATATGAGAAACTTGGGGAGAGAACTCAATCGATTCCTGCGAAAAATTCAGTATGAAAATTGCGATGATGAAAGAATGACTACCGTCATAAATCAGATTGCGGAGAGAGCTATCAATGAGCCAATGTATGCTGAAGTATATGCAAATTTTGTTGATCTTGTCATTCAATCTGCTTCTATCAAAGTTGCCAAGAAACTCAAACAAGAAGTCCTTGCATACTGTCGAAAAGAGTTCAAGTACTCCTACACCAACGAGATTAACGAAGCGAAGAATAATATTGAGGCTGAGGAAGACAGTGTGAAGAAGGAAGAACTGAAAGAGAAATTAAAGGAAAAGATGTTGAAAATTCAACGGAAGACATTGGGAAATGTCAAATTTATTGGATTCTTGTTCAACCTACACCACCTCACCTCCAACGAGGCTTTGACTTGTGTTAAAAAACTGTTGGGTAAGATTTATACTTTTTCTATTACAAAATACCTATTCGTCTTTACTCACCTGCTAATTGTATGTTTTAATTCTTTGATTCTTTCAGCTGATGTTGACAATGTGAGATATGTCTATCTCTGTGAATTTTTAATGATTGTGGGACCGACTTTGGATGACAAGACTCATGACCTTACAGAACAGGCCAAGGCAATGAATAGTGTATTTTTTCAAATGAAAAGATTGGCCATGATGCCCAAAAATCTGATCCCAAAGGCTCGTATTGCTTTCAAGGTGAGTAATATTTAATATTGTATAGAGATATCTTTTAAAATGTAAATTATATCATTTACTGAGTCTGTTTTTGTTTTATATTAATATACAGGATGTTGTGGAGTTACGAGAGAGAGATTGGAAAAAATTTGAAGATGATGAAGATGAAGGGTCTTCTGAGTCTCTCCAGGAGGATTCAGTTGTGACGAAGCCGAGAGCAGCTAAGCTCAGAGAGTGTGACATCAATGATAATTGGCGAGCAGGTTCTGCCCCTCTTTCTCCTCCAAAGAAGGAGAAAACAGATATTAATTGGAGCTCTGTCCGAACACCTACTGAAGACCCGACGGGAAGAGGAAGAGCAGCGGTAGCAGCACAACCGTCAAACCAACAGGATTTCGGGAGACTTCCATTTTTTGGAGTTGCAAGAGGTCGAGGAAGGGTAGTCTCTCCCCCAAATTGCCAGTGAATAGACTTCTAAAGTAGAATTCTTACCTGGAAATATTAAAAGGTCAGTCATAATTTTATTATGCACAAAATTTTTAAAAGCTTGATGAACCTGCAATATATGTTTTAAACAACGATTAAAATGCTAGAATTTATTGGTAAGCATTGTATAATATTTGTTTTTGTATATTTACAGATTAGCAGATTTGATACATGTCTGATGTCTATGAATTTTTGTACATTATTGCAATACTATTGCAAATTTAACCAAATCAATTTAGTTAGTCACAGTAATCACAATACTGTCCTTTGACTCTCGAGTCTGTAATTGTTAAATTAATTTTTTTTCCTACCCCCCAACTACTAACATATCTATGATATCTATGCTAATATAATGAACAATGTATTGTTTCATTATTGTTATTATACTAGAGTTTGACAGTAGATGAACAACATGAACTATTTTGTTAGGAAGTTATTTGACAAGTGAACTCATTATTTAGACCGAACAAGTTACTTGTATTATAAGGTGATGATTTATTTTGTACTGAGATTATCATCTTCACATATATTTCACAGACAATAAATTTGGGAATCTAGTTGACGAATAGTAAGTAGACTTGTATAGACAATATTTATTGACCACGTGTGGTTGTTTAACTAGTCAATTTATACCTAGTCAACATACTAATAATGTCTTATAAGCTCATAGTAGAATATAGTATACAGTAGGTATTTATCAGGTACTTTTATATTTGATCTCAAAAGGACGAGAAAACTCCATAGCCGCTGTCACAATCCTTAATTTATTTCTCACAATCACAGACTTTTACGTAACATTCGTATTTGTATAGTATACTTGTGTAGTTGCATGTATGGCTTGGGAGGGGTTCAAAAATTATTTTGTTATCCAGCAGTCCCTCCCAAATGTCTGAAAGTTTGTCCTCTGTCTGCCTTTATTCTTTATTCTTATCTCCCCCTGCGTTCTCCTTTTCATGTTAAAATAATTTCTCAAGATTCAGTTATATCACCCAACAGTTGAAGGTTAGGGAGCACTCGATCTTGACCGTCCTATTATTACTCTGATTAATTTTATAATGACAAACTATTTACATGGAAGATTGTTCAGAATCTTGTCATTAACTTTAATATTACTTGTCCAACTGGAGCTCTTTACGTTGGAGTCTCTCCTTACTATCCCATATTTCTTGGTAATAATCAAAACACACACATGTAATTATTATGACACACACACATTTGAAAAGTATGATATCATATCATTGATATGTATAATATAGTTTTATACCGTCATTCCAGAACCCTTAAATGACATTTCCCAAGCTCTGGAAAGTACTGGATTATTTGTGTACTGGACGTCCAGAAGGATATACGAAAGTCAATTGAAGGGAAAATCACATGCTAGAGAAAATGTAAAGATTCACAAATATTATAGAGGGGATGTGGGTGACAAAATAGGAGAACGACCTTTGACCGACAAGTTTGCCAATGTCCTTATGAATTTGGTGGAGTTTGGGCTTGGAACACCAATAATTAGCTATATTTTGGAATTCCTCTGGTATCGAAGACAAGTGGATTGCCAAGATTCCAGTTTCATATTTTGTTGAGGTATAGAAATCATGGGCTGTTAACATTAATATGATATACATGAGGAATAAATTGTAATAATTATTTTAATTGAAACAAATCTCTGAGATAAGAAACCTTCAGTTTGGGCAATGTGTGTGTGTGTTGTAAATATGTTGAGCGTAGTTCTATTTCAAATTATTTGACGTAGAACAATAAGGTCAACCTCTGACTCACTACTGTGTAAGTAAATATAATATTTTTGCAGACAATAAAACTTTTGTGTGTAGCAACTTCAGTGAAAGTTTCATTGTAGTGGAGGCATAAATGCAGTAAATGCACTGCCTCAGTTAAGCTTGAATTAATGGTCACGATCAAGGAAAAAGTATTCATTGTTTTTTATTGCGATTATTTTTTTATGAATAGCCAGCAAGCATACAGAGTTAGTATCCAGTTAGATAGAATGTTGATTCGGTAAAAATAATAAGTCTTTGCAAAGCATTTGCAGTGTTTAAAGAAAATGACTTTGCAGCATGGGAGAAAAGAGTTTGTTATCATTCTTGTCAGTGTTTTGACGTTTTGTGTCCAGGATAATTTTGGACGACTTTTAGTGAGGTGAGTAATATGGGAAAAATGTCTTCATTTATATATTTATTTCCATACATTTTAACAATGATGTGCAAATAGTGCAAGCCAGAAATGAACTATCTAATGATTTATTTGCATAGCAATGGTACCAATGCCAATGAGACGCAAGCAATCGAATTTCTCCATAGGTAAATCAATTTGTAAATTGTCTTAAATTTAAATTGAACGGATTATGTATGTTTTATATAAATACCACATTTGGAAATATAGGTTTGACAGGGAGAGGACTTACTTAAAAAATAAGGCACAACTTGCCCAGTGGACTTATGACACCAACTTGACCAAATACAATGGCAACATTTCTGTAAGACAATATAAAATACTGGAAAGTTTACTGCAATTATTAAAGATTACTCGTTACTTGACCATAGCACAGGGGAGTAAATTGGCAGTTATTTTCCAGAATTATTGGGCCTCTCTTTACACTCCATTTTTGGAAAAATCTTTTGATGAGGCCATGACATTCAATGTGACCAATTTCGAGGCGGACACTCGTCGTCTACTTGGGGAAATTGGCTCTCGAGTACTCTCTGATGTAAATTTAACTACACTTGATTTATTTATTTATCAGGGAGCCATTGCATTGAATTGCGAAAAATAATTAATAGAAAATATTTTAATTGGAATAGGAAGAGGTGGACAGACTGAACACTCTCGATTCGGACATGGGAGACATTTATGGTACTGTAAGTCAATTCTTTCAATATGATTTGAATTTAAAGCTGATTTCCTTTCTAACCTAATGATAATAGGGCACTGTTTGTAATGCGAATCATAACAAGAGTCTCTGTTTGTCCCTGGACCCGGATCTAACCCGGATTTTCGGTTCACCGAACACAACTTGGGAAGAGAAGAGTTGGGCCTGGACAGGATGGCGTGATAATGTTGGCAAGGCTCTCAGACCCTTGTACATTGAGGTTTGACCCTAAAATCCTCTACATAATATATATTGTTCCTGGTAAATATATAAAGATTTGTGTGTGTAAAGTTTGTAGGCTTGAAAAATCGACTGGCAGAGAGAAACGGGTACAAGGACTACGGGCAGTGGTTGAGAGATGACTACGATGACCTGAACTTTGACAAGCCCATTCATAAACTTTATTTACAACTTCTCCCTTTGTACAAGGAACTCCATGCTTACATTCGGATGAAATTAAGTCAACACTACAAAAGAGAGATCAAGGGTCAGTCTATAAAATAGTTACTAAAAAATATAAATTTACTTATAAACTAATCTTTTGGTTGACAGGTATGATACCACAACACATCTTGGGTGACCCTTGGGGTCGATTTTGGTCAAACTTGTACTCGATCGCAGTCCCATTCAAAAATAAACCCACTTTGGATGTCACTTCAGCCATGAAGAAACAAAATTACACAGTAGAGAAAATGTTTGACCTGGCTCTGGATTTTTACAAGTCGATGGGACTGAAACAAGTCCCCCCTGCATTTTTGAACAATTCCATGCTTGTTAAACCGACGGATGGCCGGAGAGTTCAGTGTCATGCACTGGCCTACGATTTTTATGATGGGAAAGATTTTCGGTGCATTTTCATTGTAAATACTAATTATTAATTACGTATGAAATTAACTAAAGTCCTTTATAATGATTTCAGCCTCAGATTATGCACTAAAGTCAACATGGAGGATTTTCTAACGGTAAGTTCTAACTCAGTAATTGTTTATAAAACTTGAAACACATAATTAAGTTATATTTTGTTGTAGATTCATCACGAGTTGGGTCATATTCAGTACTACATGCAGTATTCTCATTTACCTTCTTTGTTCAAGTAATTGACTGTCTTAAATTGAAATATATATTTTTTTACAATATTCTGGAATAATTTTGGAATAATATTTGAATTAGATTAACTTGAATTGAAGGAATGGAGCTAACAAGGGATTTCAGGAAGCAGTGGGTGAACTCATGTCAATGTGTGTGTCATTGCCGGAACATCTCTACAAAATTAAATTGATGGACCATCTCGTCACGGACCGTGGTACATAAAACTTATCAAAAATCCTAAATTCTTTCGATGATAATATTCTAAAAATTTAATGATCATTTTTATTCTGACACGCAGAGATGGACATAAATTTCTTGTTTAGTCAAGCCCTGTCCACAGTGACCACTCTACCGTTTCACTATATTAGGGACTTGTGGCGTTGGAATGTCTACGCCAATAAATACGAACAGGACTGGAACAGAGAATTTTGGAAACTGTCAGAAGAAATTGCTGGAGTCTTTGCTTCAGTTGACCGTTCTCAACCTGACCTTCTGGACCCTTCTGCACTCTACCACGTTGCTCAAGACGTTGACATGACTCGTTATTTTACCCGGACGGTCCTTCAGTACCAGTTTGCAGAGGGACTTTGTAAGGCTGCAGGATACAGTGGTCCTCTACACAAGTGTAATTTTTACGGGTCGAAGGCTGCTGGAAATAAATTGGCGTGAGTTCACTAAAAATTAATTTGTGCATTTCACTATGTAATATTTTAACTATTGGTGAATGTAGGGCAATGCTGAGACTCGGGGCTTCAAGACCATGGCAAGAAGCTTTGGAAGCCATCAGTAAGTATTTTTTAAAAAGAATTTATCCTCTCTCAAATCCAATTTATGTTTGAAAAATATTATTACACAATTTAGGTGGTGAGAAAACAATGAATGCTGTTGCCATCAACAAATATTTTGC
>WJFB01002297.1:0-20453 GCA_009870185.1 Pygmarrhopalites habei
ATTTGACTGCCTACAACCTCCTGCGAAAAGAATCTTTGACAGAAGAAATGGAATTGTTGTCACTCTGTGGGTCTTGTCAAAAAGTATTATTTGATCTTGAACAACTTTACGAAAATTTTCTTCAACTGGGTCAACTCGACTCGTACTTGTGTAAACAAATCCGTCGAGTGGATGAGATTATGGATTCCCGTCTACATGAAATAATTGAAAATTCCTTCATGGACAACAATACTAATGATGCCGTTGTAAAAGAAGAAGAAGAAAATGAAAATAATATGTCATTTGACGAAGACACAGGTCCAAATTCTCCAATTCAGGAACAAACTCAAAGTCCATCGAGTTCAACTCACGCAAATGACAATAATAATATGATGGAATCTAAAGTAAAGTCAAAAACTTTACATCAAGTATTTCAACCCCGTATAATACTCACAAGACTCTCTAAAAAGTTATCTCAATTACCGGTCGTAAACTCAGACAAAAAAGATGAGGATTCAGATAATGCTTTGTCAGAGGAAGAAGAAAGAAAAGAAACAAGAAGAGTGAAATCTGGTAACCATTTGACTATTTATTTTTCATTTGAATACTCACTTTAATTGGGAGACAAGATGGAAGGAGCTTTCGTCATAGAAAACGCACTCTCAATGTGTGTCATTTCTATGACGGAAGCTCCTTCTTCCATCTTGTCTCCCAATTGTGTGTGTCTATTTAATTGTAATCAATTTTTAAAAATCTCAACAGGCCGTGTTTCGAAATCCTCCAAGTCAAGGACCAATGTCAAAAGCAAGAAAAAGAAATCCCAGAAGGAGAAGCCTTTACTAACCCGAGAGAGAGGGAAAAAGAAATCAGGACCCACAAAAGGTCGACCAAAAGACACGCCCTTTTACCAAAATACAAGAACATGTTTTTATTTACACAAAAGGACAAGATTTCCCTATCCATGTTGGTACTGTAACAAGAAAGATATTCAAAGTCCAGCTGAATGTGTTGAGCACACAATGACTGAACATGTTCCAAAATTAGCATGTCCATCGTCAGCCCTAATCTGTAACCGCTGTGCCAAAATCAGTCTCAGTGAATCTAATTTGCGGACCCATTTGATTGAATGCGAAAAAATCCCAGTTGGAGTCCTCCTCCCAAAACAATACCAATGTCCTCATTGTTCAAAGTCATTTGGAAGGAAGGACATATTAAAAATGCATCTACTCATCCACGAAGATGAAACCCCGTACCATTGTAATGTCTGTGATTACAAAACGAAGACACCCAGCACTCTTCGAGCCCACAAGATGAGAAAACATAAAAAATCTGACACTCCAGAACAAAATGTTCAATGTGATCAGTGTCCATCTATTTTAAAAAATGAAGGAATGTTTAAAATACACAAGTACAATATGCATACGACTGAAGGATCCAAGAGATATAAGGGATATCAGAAGAAGGCCCTTGCCAAAGATAAGGAGAAGAGAGCACAGCGTGGTCCAAAAAGTACTATTTGTGATGACTGCAACATCGATTTTCTATCAAGATTGGCTGTGAGATACTAATTTATTTTTTAAGTTATATAACACTTTTTGTCAACATTAAATATGATTCCAAATTCTGATTTAAAATTTTTACAGTTAATTAATCATCGAAGATCTGCTCACAAGGATACTATGAGTGAATATACTTGTCCAATATGCGGAAAAAATTTCACAACCTATAGGTCTTATTCTACGCACACTACAATAATTCACTCAAACGACAGGTACGTCTTTTCATTTTAAGAGGCAACCGTCCAACTATTTATAATAGGTAATAATATAATATTATTAATATTATGTGTGTTTGAGTCCAAAATTTTTCCTGTGTTATGTAGGAAATTCTTTTGCGAGATCTGTGGCAAAACATTCAAGCAGAAATACAACCTGGCAGATCATATAAGCCATACACACACAGAAGAAGGGAGACTCGCGTAAGTTTTTATTATTATATTTAATGAAGTAGAAACATGATACATGATTGTTCACTTGTTTAAAAAAATTAATGCTTTTGAAATAAATTATTCATATTGTTTTAGATACAACCGGAAGATGCGAGAGAGTAATCAAAGGCGAAGACTTGTGGCTAAACAATTAGCGAATATCGAATGCGGAGAGTCAAGATGAGAAACTCTATTTCACAAATCTGTTTATTCAGCTAATGGATAGTGATGTTGTGATGGGTCAATTTTGTACATTTTATCAAAAGTCATCAATTAAATTCACAACTAGACAAGATTGTGTTTTTAAATTTAAATACAGATAGGCGTAGAGAGAAAAAATGATTTACTCATTTAAATTTACAATATATCAGCAAAGGTTCAGATTTTATTTTAAAATATCCAAATTGATTTTTTCAACAAATATTAATTTTGAAAGACACATCATTATCACAAGTGTGTAGACCTGCGTCATCGTCATAGGCATAACTGTAGGCTGTAGGACAATCTTTATGAATCAGTTTGACATAATCAGTTTGAACGACAATCCCTTTGCTACATTCTTGATGGGAAATGGGTGGAGTTGGACAACAGTAGTGTTGACCAGGTTCATCATTTTCTGATCTTCCCATTCCAAAAGGTCTAAAATATAATTCAAATATTCTTTAAAAACAGCTTAACCAATCGTTAATCATAATCCAACAAAGATTGACTTACTTCGGAAAATTCCATTTTTTACAAGGAGACAAACAGTAGACTGGTTTCCCCTTTTTGACTGCCCTCAAGTCACCCACATTTTTCTCATTCCTAGGACAATGGGACATGGAAACAGCACAATTTGTCTTGACACATGTCCCTTGCTGCACAGAGACGATTTTTTTAAAAAGAAATTCCATTCGACTTTCACGTGAATGAACATAAAAGATTTTAAATGTGATTCTTTTCAAAGAAAAGGAAGACTTACTTGTCTGCTTGGTATAATTTCCGTTGCCACACTGTAACCATCCACCAAGGAAATGTCGTACCTGTAGAATTCATTACAAATTCCTTTTAAAATTTCATTTTCCAAACGTTTCAGTTTTAAAATTTTCCTACATCCTTTAAACTTTCATACCAAACTTGAGCTCCATTGCCGAGAGGTGGAAAGTTGAATTCTACTTTTGTCTCTGCTGGTGGATCACATCCTGATAATAGTCATACAAAACCATTCACCTTTACTCTTTTTTGTTGTATCTATTTTTAAAAATATTTGTCCTTAATTGAACATACCATTAGGCCCACAAGGAGGGACTGATTGACCAACTTCACAATTTTGACCACTCCCATCACAACCTTGTAAATTTTGGACAGATTTGCTAAAAATTAGTCTTCATACTTCAAGGGGAATATCAATATTTATGAAAGGTTTCAATTGAACCTGATTTAGGCCACATTCGCCCGGCCCATCCACCATCCGGGATGTTGTAAGTGAAGGAATTTTTATTATTTATACGAGCAATTCCTGGAGCAAGCATCGGTCCCTGAGAATTCGTGCTTGGGCTAAAATATCAATCAATAAACAATTAAAATCGTTTAACTGGACTTTTGGCAATCAAACTAATTAATTGTATACCTGATCCAAATTGGATAACCACATCGATTTGTAAACTGAATAGTTCGTCCAGCATTTGCGATGCCAAGGCTGAAGACAAGGATTGTGAAAACTGTAATCTCTTTCATTGTAGCAAATTGTGATAACTTGTCCCTAAGAATTTTCAGAATTAAACTGAGACAACAGGACTTGCTGTTAGATGTTTTATATGTCCTCTGCAAAAGAATTAAAAAAGTTCGGGGAAACGATGAGTCGGCATGAAAATGCGACACCAATTCCAATTTCCCAGTAAAAATGATGAACTGGAACTGCGGCTGCAATGTAAAATGGGCCGGATGATCAAATTCGTGGTACAGAAATTGACAATTCTATTTATTTGTTGAGTATACGTAATTATGCATAAGAGTCATTTGAGGTAGTCAGATAGCAAAACCAGAATTTGGCTAGTTGAGTAATGAGAAATAAATTGTGTTAACAAAACACCATATGTGGGCTCGTTGTACATAATGTTGTTAAAGTTTGTCTCTCGTAGCTAATAGTTCACTCTTTTGTAAGCATCATTATTATTTAAATGACATTTAAATGGGTTCAAATGTGTTGATGTCAACCAATTAAATGGAAATCATAGCTTCCTGTGGTTTTCTTTTCAAACCTGTAAACACAATTTTTCAAAATATTTTTTTACTACTTCCAAGTGTTCGACATGAATAATCAGAAAAATGTCAAAAGGGATCTCTCAAAAGGTCTCGCATTAACTTGTTCAATTTGTTGTCGCCAATAACAAAGCTTTAGAAATATTATACAGATTACATAGCTCCACAAAAGATGTTTCCTATTATTAGAATATTGATTATTTATTATTATTTGAAAGAAAATAGATAGCGGGATGGAGCAATCAGTGAAATTGTTTCTTGTTCTCATGGGTGGTTGGGTGGAGGGTTATTTTAGAAATTATTTCGGTTTCTGGTAGGTGGCAAAAAGTGGTGATTCTGCTACTCTATCCTCATCGACAGTCAATTTTACATTGTCTTTCAGGATCTCTGACTTCGAGTTTCGTATAATCAGCGGCTCAGGTTTAATGAGATCTGCAAAGTAACGATCCATTCTCATTGATTGTTTCAACTCTTCTTTAAACTGGAGTACAGTGATATTTGGGTACACTGGAACGAAGGTCGTCTCCTTCCTCTCAAGTCCATTGGCATCTTTTCCAGTAAAGTGAACGTGTACCCCCACAACAAGAAAAGTACCACCTTGAGCTTCGATGAACATTCCCAGTATAATCAAAAGGGTTAAATATTTGGCAGACATGTTTTGACTCAGTTGGTTGGAACAAAACCCAAGACCTCCAGTGGAATCCGAATTTGGAAGAGCAGTTGGAGCAGAGTCCCGTACAGAGTAATGTGGAAAAAATGTTATTAAAAAATATTATTATCCTTCTATTTATGTACAAACATTCCAAACGGTTTGCTATTATCCCTCAAAATCGTATTGTCTTCTGGTGAGCGGGTGTACGGGTGTCACGTGACAATACAGTTATTTAGAGACTCCACAGAAACAAAGATGCTGTATGCAGCATTGTTTTCGAGTATGAGAAACTTTTTACTACTGACCAGTTTAACAACTCTCAAAATCACAGGATGCACATCACAGGACCATGACCTCCTAAAGGGCAAAATTGAAAAACTAAAATAAGTCCCGCGCCTCATCCCGCCAGTACGGAATGAATAACCATTTTCATTGCCGTATCTCATTCAGAATGAGTCATTCTCTTCGATTACTTTTTGTGGACCTCGATTGGAGAACATGATCATGGCTCACAAGTCTCCAGAAAAATATTTGACCTCAGCATGGAGTGTCATGGACCTTGTTCCCTCAAGCAGACCTTTTGTACTGTAAAGCAGAGGTTCAGATTTGGTCTTGTGGAAGTCATGCATGATTGTTTTGAACACAAAAACTAGTCGATGGTTATAATACTCAAGACTCTCAATTTAAGAGCGTCACCTCGTATATGGAGACAGAGGGGAGTGTGTGTGTGCAAAACAGTTCATGGGGAGTAAAATGTACTCAATAAAATTATTACACATTCCGTTTCTATTGTCGTTCATTCCCCATTATTCAAAATCCACTTTGTCGACCTACCTAGACCCATTACCATCAAAACTAGGGGGACACACACAGAGGCTCACACACGCACAATAATGCTCCTTGGATTCTCACAAATTAAATTTTATTAACCAGATTCCACATTAAATTTGTTTTTGAGGTTCGTTCATGTTTAGGAATACCCATACACGTACACTAAAGCACGTTTGTAGTTCTGTATTTAGGAGTTTGATTAGCATTATTATCAAGATTATGGGATAGTAACTAGTACATCATTTATTTAGCAATACATGTAATTTAGATGTAGATTAAACACAATACTAATTAAGAGATCCGTGGACGTCCACAATTAATTCATTGTCCTTAGCGCTCCTGTAAAATCAACGAATCTCTCCTCAAGCCACAACTCCTCACTTTTGACTAAAATAGACTGTAAAACTGCAATGAAAATGTCCTATAACGGAATTTGAGTATTGGCCAAACATTTTACAAAAAGTATTTTAAAAAACGAAAAGAAAACTAGTAGGAAATTCCTACTAGGAATTCATCAAAATCAGTGACTATACAAATTGGCTCATTTTGTTGTTACATAATCTCAATTTTTTAACGACTCCCTCTCATTTTTACCATCTTGTGAGTCGAAGCCAATTAATACAGCTCCCCTTCCCTTCTTTCCCCTCCAAAAATTTGTTACATTCATCTAATCCCTCCGCAAAATCCTTTTCAGTCCTCGCATAGTCCTTTATGGAAGGGTGCAGAACTTTCACAATTCTCAGGTCCGCCTCCTCCATCTCATCCTAAGGAAACAAATAAAAAATCCAGGGGTGTACACGCATAAGTAGGAAATAAATCTAATTAGTAGATAATCTCTAGATAATAATACTATCTAGATATCTAAATAGACGTACCTCTGTCTCCAGTTTATTTTTGAGTGTCTCCCAAAATTCGTCATTGAGTCTATCCGCCACTGTCGTTCCTACCAGCATGAAAACACAATTTGGATTATGTTTATAAATGTGAGCGATGACGGCCTTCGTTATCTTCAACCATGCCTCATGGCTGTTCATGACTGGTCGTTGATCCCAATCCTTCGAATCCTTAATCCCCGTCAAGTAACCACTCGTGAAACAGTTGAGGAGGAGTACATCTGTCACAGCATAAATGAACCAACTAATCATTAAAAATCTACGACAAAATCCCTCACACAAAAATCCCGTGAAACGTTCTTTTCACGTCAAATAAACGTTAAAAACCCTTTTTACGGGATTTTAACATGTGAACGAAAAAATCAGAGCTTTGATGCTTTTGGAAATTCACTTTGTTTTTTAAAAAAATGGCTTACTTTGTTCAATCCATGTGTTCAAGTTGAAGTCATCAAAGTCAATGAAAAGAGGATTATTCGCTTTGATCGACTCAATAATTCCTTTAAAACTTTCACTCACATTTCTCTTGTCATTTGGTTGGAATGCTAAGCCACTGTCTTCGATGTGTTCCCAAGTCACTCGGATCGTGTCATTCTCACTGTATTCTATCCTTTTCTTCGCAGCTGCTGGATGATTCCCAATTATCATCACTTTCACTTTCTCAATTGACATGGCTTTCGTAAATTCAAAAAACTTGTCCTTGATTGGACGGATGTCTGCTGCGTTACTCGCGTCAATTTGTGTGTCCAACTGTGCAGTTCAAAATTCAAATTTTTTTTGAGTAAAATGTTTTTCACGTTCAATATAATTGTAATCATAATTACTATACCTCTCTCAGCAATACGTCAAAAGTTTCGTTTGGAAATAACTCGTCATCTCCCGCCACCATGGCTTCCATAGCATCGAAAAAGGATTTCTGATGTAAGGAAGCGGATCCGTCTACGACTGCCGCTTTCAAATTGTACAGACGTGCCAAACCACCATCGCCGCCACCCCCACCATTTGCTGTAGTATTGTTGAGATTACGAGGGACCCCCCATCGTGTCAACTTCATCCAGTTAATGGACGCTTCCTTTCCAAACCGTTTCTTTAATTTCCAATTACAAACGTCCAGTCCCTGACCAAATTCCCAGGTGTCTCCAAAACGTTGATCTTCCATGGGGTTTGCTACTAGAATTATCCTTTCTTTATTTTCGTCCACCTACGAAAATCAAGTTAAAATTTTTCATACAATGTTTTTGTGTGTGTGTCCACAGTTTTATCAATTCATTTTTTATTGGAATTCAACTAAAAAACCTTCTGGCATCCCTTCAGGAATAATTTTTGAGCATTGTAGACACTAACCTTTCTGAGGAAACTCTCGTACATTTTTTCATGGACGTAAGTCCCCACAAATATAAAAATGACGGCGGGATTATTCCAGTAAATGTGGTCAATCAAAGCACGGGTTATTTTGAGCCACGCACCGTGAAATTGAATTTCTCTCAAGTCATTCACTGATTTCTTTACTTTGATCAATTCTCCGCTTGTGTAACAGTTGAGGAGAAGAACCTCTGTTTAAAATTTCAAAACAACGTGTTCAAAAATTAATTTTAATTGATGATCTATTTAATTTAATTTACATTTTGAATTTGTGTGGACGCATTCTCTGCCATTACTGTAATGAAATTTTTTTGCTAAACTTTCTCACAGTTACGTAAATGCAAGTGAAAAGAAGTCTCGCAGACTTTCTCTGGAGAAAGTGGCAGAAAATGTGTCCACAATTAATTAAATGAAAAACCCCAACCCACTTTGTTCAATCCAGCTGTCCAGATTGTAGTCCTCAAAGTCAATAAACAAAGGATTATCTTTTTTGATGGATTTGATAACTTGTTGAAAATCATAGCTAATATTATCCTTGTCCAGAGGTTGGTAAGCCATCCCGGAAACACCTACATCTGACACTCCATCCATCCCTTTAAAAGAAGGCGAGAGTCCCATCAAAACAACTTTCAATTCGTCCAGTGGGAAATATTTTGTCCATTCAAATAATTTGTCCGTTGTTGGCTTCAGTATTTTATTTGCATTCGCGTCCGAAGCTCCGATTTGGAAATTCAACTAAAAATACATTTTTTAAAAATACAAATTAGTATTAATTTTTAAAAAATTAGAACAATCCTTTTAAAATTTTATGCACACAATTATTTTTTAAAAACCTTTACACACACACACGCACAATCAGAATAATTAATGAGGGATAATAAAAACTCACTTGGGAAAAAACATTTTCAAAATTTTCATTCTTGTTCGCCATTGTTGGTTTCATTAATTTCGGGGATGGATTATTGAGAGAATTTTGAATAGCTCTCAAATAAGTACACTGATTGTCACAAGATTTGGCATCTGGACAATTTATAGAATTTCGCAAATGTTCCCATTTTGCAAATACATTTTTGATGTCCATCTCCTCGTTCCCCTCTTGGCCGTCTTCTTTCACGGACATCCTCATTTTTCACGGGTGTTTTGTGTCACTCCTTAAACATTCAAAAAAATAATTTTATTATTTAAAATAATTTCTTTAAAAGAAATTCCACTTGATTTAAACTACTCCAGAGATTTTCTCTCTAGAACAAATGATTCTCCAGACCAAATAAAACAGAATTTAGCAGAACAAATGAAAGCACAATACAAAGTTTACCTCTTTATCTCCCAGTAATTTGAGCTGACAGAACAATGGATTGTGACGCCTTACTGGAATCCGAGTCGGAAACTTGAGTAATCCGACTCTCCCGAATATTGAGAAAAATTATCCAAAAAGTGTGACTAAATTGGTAGCCCTGGCCATGGACTGAATTCAGCCAAGATGGATTTGCTTCCCCTCTCTTTTCCCTTGAATTCTGCATGTGTGTGCTCGTGTGTGTGTGTCTGTGGAGGAACCTTCAAGACAAATTTGCATGGCCATGGTCATGTACATTTTTCTCCACCTCCACTTTTCTCCCACTCTTCCACACATTATGTGTATTGGAATGTCATAATGACGTTTCGTTGTTGTGGTTGAGAAAGTCACATGTTATGGATTTTTTCACACAGAAAATGAGAAAAATACGACGCATACAATACAACGTAAATCCACTCTTCGTGGTCAATATTTGTATTTCTTCCCCCCTTCCTCCCTATTCTCACCCGGGTAGAATGAACAGAGAGAGAAGAGGAGGGGGGAGGAGAGTGATTTTCCCAAAATATGGATTCAACAATGCAAAGGACTAATCCTGTGGTGATTGCATCAATTTTTTGCACGCAATCACCCCTCTTCCTCCTTTCTCTCTTAAAGAGAAAGTGGTGAAAATGCACAGCACATAAGCTTTGAAGTACTTTCAGTGTTTAACGCGCAGGCTCTCACTGTACAGTGAGAGAGGGAGAAAGCCTTTCTCAGAAAGGGAGAGAAAGGAGGAGAAGGTTCTTGAATGTTGTAGAGTAGCAGACGTTCTCATTTCATGCAAACTTTTAATTTGTTGAGCCTTTTTGACAATGCCAATTAATTTTTTTTGACGACCTTGAACGTACAAATGGAAAATGTTTGGAAAGGACTGAAGGAAGGGTGGATAATCTTTAGTGTAAATACATTCTCTTTCTAATCCGCGTAAAACCATTCTGTATGTGATTTAAATGGGGATACAGTTTCAATGTAACCGTAAACGATTGTAATTTAGCAATGAGTACAATTTCCTCCTTCAAATTGAGCTTTTCTCAAGAAATTTTTCACCCATTTACAAAAATGAAGGTTATACTCTCGTACAGTACTAATAATGTGTGTGTATGTGTGTGTGTGTCAGCGTGTGTGTGGAGAAAGGGGGAGCAAGTCCAAGGATACTGCAGGCCGTAGTAAACACGTAAATATCCAGAGTACATTTATTACTTGTAATAAGGGAAATGAGGAATAAGTGACATCCCAAGGGAAAGAATCCAAGGTCCGTGTACCTTCCACAATATTCCACCAGTTAAAGTTCCACATTTTGAATGACATATCCAGTGGAGTGACACAATGACACTTTTATGGTTTCATATCATAATTCGTATTGAGCTAAAATTAACTTTAATTATTTAAATGGAGTCGAAAGACCAAGAAGAGTGTTAACATTTAACATATTATGCACAGAGTGTTAAATTTAACTGAGTAAAGTTTACTCCAAGATACATACACACATACACACACACATTCCTCAATTCATGAGTAAATGAGTACATCAATCATTCTTGTAAAAAATTTGAAATGAAATTCATGAATCAGTGATTCAGAACCACTTCTTATTATAAATTCTTAAATAGTGAGTGCTTGGCTTTCAAAGAGGAAGAAGATGTCTTTCTAGTAGTTGCCGACGAATGGCAGGACATGTTTATTTGATTCCTTATGAACGATTTTACATTTAATGAACCAAGTATTGGTAAACGAGTTGGATGCTTGGATCAAGCTTTCACAATCCTTTCCATCATTTTGTAAACAGCCCCAATTTGTGGACCATTCTTGGTTGCTGTAAAATAACAAAAGGAAATCCAAAAGTCAAATTGGATACCAGATGATGTGGCTAACATATTTTAAAAGTAGAACCTACTCAGAATTTGGCTTTGTCAAAAAATTCTTCAACAAATCCATTCAGACTCATAAATGATTGTTGACAGATCAAAGGAAAAAATGTTTTAAAAAGTCACTTACGGTATGTAGCCTTTCCTGAATAACCAATCCTGCAAAATAATTATTTGAAAAAGTATATAGATGGAATGAGAATAAAAGACATTCATAACTACAAAGGAACAAATAATTCTGAAAAATTCCATACCAGTCCCAACAGCCAGTTGGATTAATAGCACCCACTTGTGGGAAAAGCACTAAAGGCACAACAATTTAAAATTATTTTTAACTTTTCTGTCTCATCACAAAAACTTACAACGCATGACTGACTTTCATTTTCATTGTTCTAGTCACTAGAATCTAGTGAAGATGCTTCAAATCAAAGGTTAGCAATTAAAAGCTTAAAATTTTGTTACTGATGATGTTATTCGCATCCGCCGTTTGTGCATAGCCCGTCTTCGTGATGTAAGAATCCTTGATCCAAGCTCTATAAAATAATTACAACAATAGAAAAATATAAAGATGACTGTCTTCCCAAAATTCTCTCTCTATTGTCAGAAATATGGAAGAACGCTAATAATTTCATACTTGTTAGCCAAGCAGCCATGGAAGGCAATATGGAATCGACATTTATTTGAGCCATCTTTACATCCAGGAGGAACGTAGAGGTAACCTTCACTAGCCATTGCTCCATTCAAAAACTCTCTAAGAAATTCATTTTGATTGACAATCTGGATTTCTCCCTTGTGATCCAGAGAGTTTGTAGGACGGGTCAAAGTCTGGTTGTACAATGTATTTAACATCTCGTATGCTCCATTGTAACCACAATTGTTGATGAAATAGGTTGAGATTGATGGGAGTCCACATGCACCACCAAAATTGTCTGTCGGCTTCAACATTTTCCCCACATTTAAATTGTTATGTCAATTATTCACAACTTTTCAGCACAAAATTGCATACATGGTTGGGAACTTTTGCTTAAATGATCACTGGCCTTTCTCAAATTTCTGCAGCAGAAATTCTGCTTACCTGTCCATGAGTCGCATATTTGGTAAATTCTGTCGTCACTTTGGCTCCAAAACGCTGGTACATTTCAGCAATTTTCACCCCGGCAGCTAAAATTTATGCATGTTGCTTTTAAATGAATTGAGAGTAGCTACAGTGCTTCATAGTGTAAAGGCTCGGTTAGAGTTCACATGAAAGTGAAAGTGAAAGTTAAAATTAAAGTGAAAGTGTGAAGAGCAAAAACCTGGTTGGACAACAATATCCAATTTTCCATGCCAAATGTAGACACTTGAACCATTTATATTACTAGTTGGGTCGATTTCTCCAGCAGTGGCCAATTTATTTGTGTTTGCTACAAGGGAGTTGACATCCACAGATCCTGGAGCCATCATACATTTGCTCATGGCTATGAGGCCTTGGTTGTAAGCACACAAATAAGGTCCTAGCGAAAATGACAAAAAACGAAACACATTTTGTGGGTATAAATTCAGCAAAGACAAAGGAATTATTTTGTTCAGATTGGGTTAAAAAATTTCTTCTTCTTTTCAAAATTGTCCCTGTCTTTTCTATGTTTCAGAATTGTTATTAAATAACAATTGTGCATGTGAAATTGGAATGTTACCACCAGCGAAGATCCCAGCTCCTTTGACTTCACTACTGTGAGCGAACTGTCAAAAAATTATATCTTAACATTGCAGTTCCATAATAGTACAATTTAAATTGTTTGAAAAATTTACATGGAATTGCATGGCCATTGCTCCACCAGAGGAAATCCCTTGATTCAATTACAAACATGTTTTTAAAAATAATACATTAAGCGTAGTATGACATAATTATCAAAATCGTCAAAATCGGTTAAGACTATTACCAGAGACAGTGACGCTATTCGGATCCACATTGAAATGCTCTATATGAGACACAATCAAAAAGAGTTTTTAGGAAGAATTTTTTTAAAAATTAGTAAACTGTGTCAAACTTTTACCCAATTTTTGAACAGCCTGAGTAGACAAGACTGCGAAGGACAAGAATAATAAAATTGAATACATTTCGACCTCGAACTTGTACAAAAATTAAACTCTGATAACTGTGTGATCGCTACATCAACGTTAGGTTAAAAAGTGATTGAAAATTTGATCCAGCCAATTTATAGAATTGACGGGACAATGTCTTGTTACCTGTATTGATCTCCCCAACTTTCCCTGTGTGTATGTTGAACGTGTATATGAATTGACTGAATGAGTTTCAACCATATGATTTCGAACCAGCTGCTCTTATTTACATTCCTTTGCAAATCCACATGGGTCTGTCTATCTGCAATATTTTTTGTCTGATCCGAGACCAGAGGGATTGCGATTGACAGGGAACAAGAGTCATGTGATGAGTGTTTCTTCACTTCAGTATGTATACCCAGTTCGAAGGTCAGTCAATTTTAGAGAGAATATTTTTTATTTCTCTCACCCTTGCTCTTTCCCTTGATTTACAATTAAGCAAACATTTATTTCCCTCGGTGACAGTCCATAATTGACGTCAATTAGTTAAATGAACAACTTCTGGCTTTGTGTGTATAAAATCAGTTGGGTGTAAAACTCAGCATTTGAAATCATGTATTCAATTTATTAACACAATCCTGGCTTAACCACACAGTTAAAAAATGTAATCACAATCCTTCAAAACGCCTAAATGTGATTCAAAATTGAATCGTTCACCAAATAAACAAAAAACAGTGACAAAATCTAACGTCTTTTCTCATTTCTGTACATTTTGTAATAAATAGAGTTTTAATTTTTCCCTCCAAGTAATTCCTGATAATTACATTATTTTAGTTACTACTACAAAAAATGACTACAAAAAGAAGTCTACACTGAAAATTCTTCTGCTACCCAGCCACCTGGGAACATTCGGACGGCGAGTCTCCTCAGTTCATCGTAGACGAATGCAAGGATTGCAAAAGGGATGAGGACAATGTACACTTCCCAACTGACTGGGTGTAGATTGACTCCTTTGTTCAACTTTGGAGTGTACACGAAAATACAGGCTAGGGCTGGTGCCAACAAAATTGCAAAGTTCATTGCCCAGTTTCTGCACAAAGGAAAAATTCCCTTTTAAAATTAACTCTTCTCTTCAGGAAATCTGAAATTTTTGTAGAATTGAGGATCTCAATTTTAGATAAATTATTACGTCATCTTTTTTTGAAAAATGGACAGCCGTCTTGTTTTACAAGCAACCGCATTGACACACTGCATAATGACGAGTGCCATGAAAAATGCAGTTTGTGCTGAAATCTCCAGTCTCTTCCGACCCTTGTAGGACTGAAAACATTCAAAATTATTTCCCAATGCAAATAGGAATCTTGATTCAAATCTGCCCGCCTAAATAATGATATTAAGAGACGAACCCATTCTTGGCCATAATCGTCTTCTAAATCGTGCACAGCCTTTGAGTCCCATTTATCCTGGATGAAGAGAAGTCTGTGAGGCCAGAAACCGTTATATCCATAGACAACAAAGTAAGCCATAAATCCCGCGAATGTTTGCAGCACTCCAACTTGACCGTACGCGTAAGAGATTGCAGCTTTTGTGACGAGTCGTTCTTTCACTTGGTCTCTGGGTTTCAACTTCATTATGTCCGCCTCCCCTGTTTCGTAAGCGAGAGAGACGGCAGGGGCTATGTCTGTGCCGGATGTTGTGAGCAGCATAGCACTAGATTATTGTAGAAGATTAATTGATTATTTATGGGGGAAATAAGACATGAAGTCAGAAGATGTGTTGACTGTGGTACTCACATTGTGCCCATAGGAAGAGGGATTTTGAGAATGATGAAAATCCAGTAGCAGTACATTTCGGACACGTTATCAGCCATGACGTAACGAAATAGTTTCCTCAAATTGTCAAAAATGAGACGACCATCCTCCACACCTGTTACTATGCTGAGACCAGTTTTCATAAATCATTTTTTTAATGGCAGGCCAATAGTGTGAGTTAACTTTTTGACTCAAATAAAATTGTTTCGTTTGAAATGGTAGAAATAAGGAAAACTTGGGGAAGGGTGTGTGATGTGCCGAGATGGTCTGGATGGGAAGGGAAGTTGTGAGTGAAGTGCAGTCAACTTGGGTGGTCCACATGGGAAAGACTTGTACACAAGAAAGTTGACGTGGTAGCTTTGAGACTGGCCTACGAGATTTCTCTTTTCCATGGGGACCATCCAACTTGACTGCACTTGACTACCAGCATCCTTTCTATGAAGACCTCTGTCTCACACACACACACATTTCTCCATTCACCCATCTACACCCACGTATCCACACTATCAATGAAATAACAAAACCTAGGGCCTCATATTTCCATGATGGAAATTGCTTCATAAAATTCACCTTGCGAAGTTGAGTTCTATCAAAATTGCAAACTCACCTTGCGAAGTTGTCGTCCAGGAGAATCATGTCAGCCACCTCTATAGAAGAAACATGTAGTCTAATTTGAAATCGAATACTACATTTCTTTAGAGTCAAATTATTTGATCTCACCTTTTGCAACATCCGTTCCTGGAAAAATTATTAATTAAAAATGTTTTATAAATTATTTCTGAATCCAATTTTGGAAGGGGAAAACTTGTGGAGACAAACCTGTGAGTCCCATGGCTATTCCAATATCTGCCCTTCGTAAAGCTGGTGCATCATTCACTCCATCTCCTGTTACTGCCACCACTTTGTTGATATTCTGCAGTGTCACAACACTCCATTACATTTTTCCTTCAAATTCTAATTTGAATGTGTAATATGACCTACAAGTCTCAACTCACCTGAAAAGCTCGAACAACCAAGTATTTTTGCTCGGGTGAAACCTAGTGTCCAAAATATTATTCTGTAGTATATAATTCTTGCACATGAGAAACACTGGTCACATTTTTTATTTTAAAAATAAATAAATTCAATATTGTGTGTACCCGTGCAAATATGATTTCTTCATGATTTCTGCAAACATTGCATCAAAATATGGCATACAATGAACTGTGCTGAGTAAGCTCAATGTAATATTATCGAAAATTGTAAAATGTTTGAATTGTGACTCACAATAGAATTTGTTCTAACTCATCCGAGGACATGTCGTCCAACCTGTAAAGATTAATTAAAATATTATGTCCAAACCTTTGGGTACACAACAGTCTCCACTGAAGACAAATTTCTTGATTCTTCAATGAGTTCACCAGGTTTACCTAGCACCAGTCACAACAGCAGCTGTGGCTAATGTTGGGTCCAAGTCACAAATGTCGATTTGTTTCTGTGCCGAAATCTCTTGAATTGTCTGACTCCCTTTTATCATCCAAAAATATTTAGTTTACATTTTTGTCATTTACTACTTCATAAATCAGTCAAATGGAATACTTTTTAATTCTATACCCTCTGAAATGATTCCCACAGCACGACCACTACCAAATGAAAAAGGCCATAAATTAATTAGGATTTTTATGCCTACATGCAAATTCTTAGCGTGCGTTGTTTTATTTTTAAAACAACACAACCTATATCGTTAAAAGATTCAAATGGATTTTTTGCAAAAAAAAACCAGTCAGTCAAAAATTAACTCACATGGCAGTTGCAGTTATAGGATGATCACCTACAAACCAAAACTGGTCAACAATTAGTACACACACACACCTTTTAAAACATGCATGGCAGAATTGACCTGACTTTTTTTTAGAAAAAAATACCTGTCACCATTACGACTTTGACTCCAGCCGTTTTGCATTTAGAAATGGCGTCTGGTACGGCCGCACGTGGAGGATCTAAGACACATATAAATTCAGGAAATTTGTATACACGACAGTACACGTGATTATTTGCAAACTCACCTATCATGGACACAAGACCCACAAATCGGAATCCGACGCTTAAGAACTCGGGATTATCCGTGTCGAAATGATACCGACCCTTAGGAAATTTAGACTCCGGGAGACGACAATCGCAAAAACCTTAATTCAAAATAATTCAAAACAGACATGCTAAAATTCTGTACATAAATTACACAAAAATGAAAAGTAATAGCAATTTGACATTAGCAAATGACTAGAAAATAAAACCCGTGGAAAAATTTACCTAATACCCGTTCACCCAAATTCCCGAATCTTGCATAAGCTGCGTCAATCCTCCCCCGCCATTTGTCATTCATGTCATACTCAATGTCGTCAATCAAAATACTTGTACACATGTCCACTATCCTTTCTGGAGCACCCTGAACACACACACATGTTAATTTCATCGTATTTAGTCGCCAATAATAGTCACAATAGTAATTGTGAAGAAAAGTGGTGTACCTTCATGACAAGTAGATATCTCGGGTCGTAGGGGTCATTTGTCTCATGGATGGACACTTGAAATTTATTTCTAGAATTGAACGGGATTTCACNTGACAAGTAGATATCTCGGGTCGTAGGGGTCATTTGTCTCATGGATGGACACTTGAAATTTATTTCTAGAATTGAACGGGATTTCACAAACTTTTGGAAAATTTGTCCTCATCTTTTCAATCTGTCCAATATGTAATTCCATAAATTTCAGAATGGCTGCCTCTGAACTGTCCCCTTCAACAATTCTATGAAATATCGGAATACTGTCTTGACCCGGTCGGAATTTTGCACGACTACACAGAATCCCTACTGTAGACAAAGCATTGAATCCTGGATCCTCGGCGTCAAATCCAAAACCTGTGACTTGAAACTCGGCTGTGTCTGCATCCGCAATCTCATCAGCAAACCATAGATGGGCCACACTCATTTTATTTTGAGTCAGTGTTCCTAATTTTTTTGAATAGTCGCGTTAACTAATTTTCAAAATAATTAATTTTAAGAAGATCAAAAATTTGATTGTACCAGTTTTGTCGGTACATATAACAGAGGCTGACCCCAACGTCTCAACAGCGTGCAAATGTTTGACCTTTAAAAAATAAATTCATGTGTAAATTCAACAATTTTTCAGTACAAATTTTTTTGCAAAGAAATATAAAATTAATTTACCAAGCAATTTTTTTCTGCCATTTTTTTGGCTGCTAATGCCAAAATAATTGTCAGTGTGACATTCAAACTTTCTGGGACGTTCTGTGAACAAATAAATCAGAATCATGTGACCAAGAAAAAATTTTAGACTGGACCGGTTTAACCGGCCCGGTTAACAAAATAAATTGTAAGATATTTTCCCGGGAAAGATGAATACCGCAATGATAATTCCAATAGCGAAGAAAGTGGCGTCAATCCATGTGTAATGAAGAGTGAATCCAATGCCCAGGAAAATGGCTCCAAATAGAAGAGACCCACTCGTCATGATAATTATAATTCGACGCATTTCTCTCGCAATCGGAGTATCCGATGGATGCAGAGATGTAGCCAAAGAAGCCAGACGACCCATGAACGTTTCTTCACCCACACGAAACACCATTCCCTTTCCCGCTCCTAAAAATTCAAAAATTTATTTAGTGTAAAGGCATTATTTTATTCAAAAACATTTTCTTGGTTTAAGAAAAATTAGAACCTTCGACGACATTAGTTGAGAAGAAAACGACGTTCCGACTGTCCATTGGATTCTTGTCCGTACAAATAACGTCCCGTTTTTGTGGGTCACTTTCCCCAGTCAAGGAAGAGTTGTCTACTTTGAGACTTTCTACGAATTGTTTTTCAAAAATCAATTTACTCAATTACTTGAAGAAATTCTTTGTTAAAAATGTAGAAAAAACTGACCACATTGAATGATCCTCATGTCAGCTGGGACCCTGTCTCCATACTTGATTTCAACAATGTCTCCCACTACCAAGTCTTCCACATTCAATTCCATTCTCTGTCCATTCCGAGTCACCATTGCAAAGTTGGGCATCATTGAGTTGAAAGACTCCATTATTTTACTACTTTTGAACTCTTGTTAGGAGCAAATTGGGGAAAAATAATGTTTATAAGCATTTGGGGAAAAATTGAAATTCTTTTGGTTTTATGTATGTAGACGTAAATAATGGTAACTTATCTGGTAATATTGGAAGCTCCCGGCTATCAGGACAATAGAAAGTAAGGACAATCCTGACCAGAGCTAAAAAGAAATGTAATCAAAGAGTAATTGTGCGATTGGAATCTATTACTGTATACTGTATTTATTTAACATGACAAAATGTCAGCTGCAAGTAAAAATCAAATGAAAAGAACTCACATTGTCAAACTGAATGTTGTCCTTCTCGACATAAAAAAATTGTGCAAGGAAGCAAGCAATGCTTGTGACGCCACAGATCCAAAATAAAAGATTCAAGCCGAGGGTACAACTCTGGACAAATTTCATGATTTGGGAAGACTGCTTGGGTGGGAAGAGAATATTCTTTCCATACTTCAACTGGTTCTTCCCCACCATATCCTGTGTGAGTCCCTGTTAAAACCAAAGCCCGGGTTTTTAATAATTCAAACGTTTTGAAACTTCAAATTTTGTAGGAGAAAGCAAAGTGTTACAGAAGGCTTAGTATACCATTGCTGGATTGGTTTCATATCGATTGTACACGACATCCAGGGAAATTCGGTGGTCATCCACATCCCATTTTGTATTGGATTTAGAACGTTGACGTCCAGCCAAGGCGGTCTCGATAGCAAAATCTGTCAACTAATCACAACACCAAAAAATTGTCAACTCAAAATGCACTTTTAAAAAAATTCAGCATCAAACTTTTTCGTGTCTCCTAAATTGCATTCAGGGTTCCGTATCTCCCAGGAGAAAAGAATTTCTAGTGCACAGTGGGAGATACGGGGAGAAATAAAAAGGCAGTGAAAAGCATCACAGAAAATCAACTGAAAAATCACTGAAGATCTCAAATTCTGACATTTTTGTTGCAATTTTGCAGTTTTTAATAAATATTTCTGGACATTTTCAGTGATTCTTTCAATGCATTTTCATTTCTCCCGTTTCTCCCGGTGAACACAAGTGGAAGAAACTGGGTATCTCCCGAAACCCGGAACCCTGATTGTATTCAAATTCAAAATTTTGAATTCACCTCGGGCTCCTCTTCGAATCCTGCATTGGCAACTCCATAGTATGAGAGTGGAATTGGTTTATCATTCCCTTCCTAAAACATTTCAAAATTATTTTTATTCTTTCCAATGCAAAATAAAAGAACAATTTTTTACCCAATATTTAAATTTACCTCACTGCGTAGACTGAATGAGCGAGTCTTCCTACTCATTTCACACAATTACTTTATTTAATTTTGTCACTTTCTGCAATCCCACATTAATTTTTCATACCATTTA
>WJFB01002298.1:0-20446 GCA_009870185.1 Pygmarrhopalites habei
GCCCCCCCCCCCCCCTTGTCATACAGATATTATTAATTTTGTTTATGGATTATTACTGTACTACTCTGAGACCGCAATAATGTAATATAATATAAAAAATGAGTGTACAGTTGAAAGTGAAAAGTCAACAACAGTAGTACATAGTTAGTATATAGTAGTGAGTACTAGGAGCAGGGATGAAGGAGGCCCCTCCTCGTCGTCATCTGTCTCAAATGAACTTCTGCTAGTATTTAGTAGCAATGTGCTTTGAGAAGAGGTGGCCAAGTTTTTCAGGTTTTTCTCTCTCAACTTCTCAAAAGGATCTTCACTCTTATGCAAAACAAGCCTTGTTGTTTTGCCTACATTTTTATGACTCTTTCGCGTGAACAATTTGCCCGTGCTGGTGATGCTGATGTTGGTTGAACGTTGAACGCAAAACCCAACTTTGTAGCCTTAGATTGTAGATTATATATACTGTGGAGTAGAGTACATCTACTGGGCTCGAGTTGTTGTTCCTTGTTGAAGGCCAGAGAGTTTTCCTAGTTAGTTGTGACTCAGTTTGGTAAAAAGGATGAAAGGAATTACTGGAAACGGGAAAAAACTGGCTTTTTATATTACCATTCAGCAAGTTCATTTACGTTTTTTCTCCTCTTTTTTGACTTCGTCACATCATCAAATCACCCTTCCCCCCTTCCTTTTCATTAACTCTAACACTTAACACTTTTTGACTGCTTCTGCTGACTTTCTCGAATACATGCAGAGAAAATTTGTTACTTACACATACATAAGTTGATGTGTGTGTGTAGGAGAGAGAACCTCAAATTTCAAGTTGAAAGTTCAGTTGTTATGGTATAATGGACAAGACATAATTTACAGCGTTTCAGTTGAGATAAGTTCGGTATGTTGTGTGTGTGTTCAAAGTTTGCATTTGTATGTTTGGATACAGTCAATACAACCTAAATAGTTAAAGAATATAAAGACAAAAAAAACATGGTGAGTTCAAGGAGGTTAGACACAGATCATATTCTTTATATTTCTCAGGAGATAAAATTGTGAGTATGTAATGATATTACTTTGATACAGGGAAAAAAATGTGTGTGATAAATGAGAATTTCCCATACACACACAAGGCATGTGCATGTGCACACTTTATGTTTGATGTGGCTACTCTAGTTGCATTTTTTGAGACTAGTCATAATCATTATCCTGTCCTGTGGATGAATTTGATCTCAAATTAATCCAGAGAGATGTACACACGCATTAAATGTGACTTTTTATTATTTTTTTTACTTTGCTCAAAACTTTCATATAGAGTCATACATAAGTCATACATACTTTGAAATACGAAAAATGTTTTTTTTACGCACACAGACTTTCTGGCGCAGTGTCATCAGAAATGTAGAGAGGAAAAGTTTTTTTTTGAAACTGAACCCTCTCTCAATTGTTATGTTACTTGACTCTATTTTTTTCCTTTTCTTTTTGATCGAGCACACTTTCAGTTTCTATTCTATATATTTATATATATCAAAAGAAAACATAAAAAGGTTTACCCATCCTATCAAATAATTCAAATACCAGAGTTCAGAGTGTTAATAAAAAGTGATATTCTTTCTTCTCAATTTGATGATTTCATGTAGAATCGATAGAATCAATATCAATATCATGGATTGTCCCTATATGTTATATAGTACCCATTATTATAATAGTGTAGAGTAATACTGTGAAAGATGCGTAAAGCAAAGAAAAAAAGAGAGGCAAAGAGTTAATATTTCACAAAGTCTGCCTCACCGCTCATGCTATTATATCACTAGTCAGTCTTTTCCATTCTTTTCTCTACACCAACACCATTTGTATCACTTATAAAAACGGAAAACCATATCAGATTAAAAATTAACTTTACCTTACTAACGTATTATATACACACACAATGTTGATGGGTGTGCAAACTTTTTGATATTGAATTAAACATTAAATCGATCTGAAAAGTCAATATTACAATATATATGCTCTAACTCTTTATGTACCCCCCTTCCTCCAATCCAGCCAGTCTTGATACAATGTAAAAACAATAGCCATGTCGTACATTGTATGTTACTTTGTATTATTATGGTTGAAACTGTTTTAAAAGGGTTTACCTCTACTCTATTAGTTCAAATGATATGCAAAACGGTGTGCAGATTTTATTTCATGACCGATGTTAGGGCGTTTGTCATTACTTTGTTCCTCTCCATTCATGTGAAACTTGACACGGTGAAGGGGGGAGGAGGTGTTTGGGTCTCCAAACTTTCATTGTATTATGTGTTATTTGTACATCATGTAAGAATAGGATTTGCACATAGGTACATCCCTGAATTTATTATATATTTTTTTGAAAAAAAATAAACAAAACTGTGACTTTATCCATGGGTAGGCAAAATGTCTGAAATTTTTATCCTGAAGCAAACACACACCACATTGCTCATTTGTCGTTTACACTTTCCTGTACTTTGTCTTGAACTCAATTGGCCATGGAGAAGTTGTGGCATAGTAATGACAAATGTTGTATGTTTGGAGGGAATTGGCTATGGTTTTGATAGTCAATTTATTCCCATCATGTTGCTGTTTGGCTAAATTTAAGGACTATTTCATCGACCTCCCAACTCTCTCAGAGATTTCAAAGGAATCCGTGTAATAGTGTATGTAAGTTGGTCATGGTTCACTGAGAAATATAAAACGGCGACACAAACACACACACACACAAGTCATATCATGTTAGTATGCAAACTTTGCACTAATTTTATTGGAATAATATATGACACTCTCGTTTGTCCTCTTCAAATTACCAACATCAATAAGAAACACATGGATTTGAGCTTCAACTACCGCTAATGTGCTCTTGTTATAAATTTTAAAAATTCCAGAACATGTTCTGGCCCTTTAACACGCTAGAGCCGCCTCTTCACATTCGACACGAGTGACTAAATTACACAACGGAACACATTCACTATTCCAAGAGAATAGAAAAGTGGAAGGGAGTTGATTTTATAAAATTTTAATTTTACCATGATATGTCTTTAATATAAAGTATTTCTACCTACTTCTGAGGTTAAATTTAATGAGTGTGAGGGATCTCAGACACTATGAAGAGAATAGAAACAACACAACAATATTAATATTATTTGTACAACATATGAACAACATATTAGTTCATCATTATTGAGATAGGAAAATGTGTGTTTGTGAGAAAAAAATTTGCGGGTATGGCGATTAGAAGATGCAGTGCCTACGTCTGTCTCGTCCCAACAAACATTTATGAAAGAGAGTATTTCTCTTGGCAGGTTCAAGTGAAGAGACATCCTCCGCATTTTTTTTGTTAGTTTGCTCCAAGTTTTACTAAAGCATTAGGTGAGGCATCCCAGCATAAGAAATCACTTGGAAACTGTTCGTCTCTCTCTCCTCCTATGTAACATTATACACATGTACAGTTTTCCTTCATTTCCCACTAATCGTGCAAGAATTCAAGAATCTACATACACACACATACACACCGAGGCCCAAGCAAAACAACAACACACACAAGATTTTAGAGAACGAGCGAACGAGCTAATTGAATGCAATGCAGAATGCTGCACTCTCTTTCAACTTTTGAAATGATCCATTGAATGTGTATTATTATTATGTAATTGTATCATGCGAGCTTGAAGCAATTCCCACATCACATTCCCTCTCTCTCCTATGTCGAGTTAGACAGTCAAAATGTTTCATCTGTTCCTATTCTGTTAGCTAGAGTGTTTAAACCCTCAACGAAGCATTAAACGAGAGTCTATTATCACTATATCATTCAACCTATTTGTATTTAATGAGTATGTTGAGAGTTGTGTTCCGGACTCAGTCCAGTTAGTACAAAAAATTAATATTTTTTTCTCTCTTCCTTTGATTCTCCAATATAACAATTACCATTACAGTAACGTAGAATGTTATGTTTTTCACTTTTCTCTGCCTCGGATTTTAAATTGAAATAATTAAATAGTCATTCTCTTTCTCGCCATCTATTCAGTGTGAATGTAAAATTTGAAAAATGTAAATTTGAATTTTATATTTCTACTTGTTTTATATGTAATGAACAAAGCATGATCAATTTCATGTGCTTTCATATTCTGTTTTTTTTCTCAAATTTCCTGGGCTCTATTTTCAGAAACCTTTATTGCTATAATGTATCATTGGTAAACAAGTTGGGAGGAGATATTTGTATGTAGTCCATCATATATTATGTATATCATCCATCTCACATACTTGGAAGAGTAGTTAGAGCGAAATTGTGCGGCTGTTACTGTTTTTCGTAACGACTAGAAAAAGCATTTTAACTTTGTGTATGATGGAAGAAATTAATCCTCTTGTTGTTGTTTGTATAATAGTGTTTCTTCTTGCTCCGTAATTTTTTTGTGTTAATATTTAACACACCAATTATCTTGGAGCGTTGTGAAAAGTCTTATGTGTATGTGTGTGCATATAAACCCGTATATTATTCACAAAATAAGTGTTCGTGTCATGAATGTAAGGGGGCAAGTAAATAAATACATGGATGGACATGGAAGTTGATTAGTAAGTCAGTTCAGGACAAAATTCATGGATGTTGCATGATTCGTTGATGAATCTTCTTCTTCTACTCATCCTATGGCTAAAAGGAAAAGTCAGACATCGAGAGAGAGAGAGAGATGCATGTATTTTCTTGGAAAAAAAGAAGAGTTGGTACTAATTGATATAATTAGCATGGTTATATGTATGACGTCACTTGCACTAAGCATGCTACATTTTGGGATAAAGATGATGAGATGGTGGTATTAATTATTTTTGTTTTTTTCTGTCCTCCTCTTCCTTCTGAAAAATTATCCCTAGGATTAACAACTTGGCAATACACACACACACACAGAAAGTTGCCTTAAATTACTCTGTTAATATCTTCCATTTCTTTTTTCCTGGTTGTTGCGACTTTCTTTAAATGGGCAAGTATTACCATCATTTGTATTCTATTTTAGTATTAAATATTCTCAACAAAAAAATACTCGCTACGACTAAATGTTACATGCTGTGTGGCACAAGATGGGAAACACAAGTAAATAATATGTCTAACCAAAATTGTAAAATCTGATTGTTTCCTTCTTATAGACATTGGAACTGCAGTCGGGAACAAGTATCCATGCATGGATCCCAAGGAGCAATATATTATATATGGCTTTTTCAGAAGAGATCTTAGAAAGGAGCCTTACATGGCTCCTTGGAAGCTATATCTGGCTCTTTTCAGGGAGCCATGTATCGCTCCTTGGGATCCATGCATGGATACCTGTTCCCGACTGAACTGCAGTGACTACACAGAGAAGGAACTGGGTACAAGTAGTGAATACAAAAAACAAAAATAATTGTAGACTATGACAATAATTATTTTTTGAACGATTGATCATCCTGTGTTGAAGGTAGAGGAGATGCAGTAGACAAAAGTAGTAACTACAAACTAAAAATACAATGGTGGGTATGTGTCGATTGAGAAGATTCCCTAGGTCTGCATGAAGGATGAAATTGAATTGAAAGATAGTCAAGTACAGAATGATACATAGCACAAATCCCATCGCATATGGTAGTAGGCTATATCAGACTTGATGAGATGACGGGAGGAAAGGAAGGAGAAACCTGCTGTTAAGAGAGCCATGAATCGGTCATTATATATTTATTATTAGATGCATTGAAATACAGAAGAGTAAACTAAACAGAGAGCAGAGTGTAAGAGGTTCCTCCCTGAGTATCAGCTTAGCTAAGTAGAACTGACAGATTAGTTGCTACACAATATAAAGACAAGACCATTATAGGTCATCAACTTTAGTTGTAATATTAGTAGTAGTAGTGGTATGTAGTAAGTATTAGGTGCATGTATTTTAGGTGAGTCATCAGTGGTTAAGTTCTTGGTTGGCAATCTCGACATTGTAGTTAAGTTACTTGTTGTTATTCTGACTATGTAGTATCCTGAGTTGAGTTTCGTCTTCTACTTCGTCAACTCCATTAAAGTTGTACAGTGAAAGCAGGGAAGGGAAGAGGAGAGTGGCTCTCATCAAATTGTTTGTATATATATACAATAAATGAAATTATAATCGCATAGTTTGTCAGTTATCTTTTTCTCAGTGAAGCATTTGTATGTGTTGGACGTTTTCTAGTGGTGTGGTGGGCGGAGGAGGAGGAAACACACAGAGTGAATGTATATAATAATAATCCTCATAATCATAATCAAAGAGAGGAGAGAGAACTGTCAGAAAGTTTGCACACACAAATTACATATGCCTTCATGAGGAATGTATTGTATGTATGTATATCATTCATCAATTGAAACAATTACTATGTTGTACCATGTAATGGGGTTTTTTGTGTTCGTCTTTCTTTCTTGTTCGTCATTTTTTCCTTGTTCTATTCCTGGTCATGCAGATACATAAGTACACAATGTGTGGTTGTTGTTGTGACTGGCCGTTGTTTCCCTGCACTTTGAACCTCATTGAAAAAAGTAAGGGAAAAGTGGATTCCTTTTGAGTGTACATGTGGGCTTGAACAGAAGTTCTATTGTGTTTGTGTGTGTGATAATTAATTAATACTCTTTTTCCTGAGCTGATCAGACATTATTTACATTTTTTGTAGTATGGTGTGTGTTTGGCGTGTTGCTTATTCTGAGGCGAACTGAGTATGTGTGTTTGAATTGTGAATGTGGATAGTTATGAGCAAGATACAAGGGCATAACGAAATTACAATTGATGATACATTATACAGGTAGTAAAGAAACAAGATGGAAAAAATCCGTCTTTTATCTGCGTGTGTACATGAAAAGCCACTAATTTGCAACACATTCTATCCAACCAGATAGTGTGTGTACGAGGTTGTGTGTGTGTATTTACTTTTGTGTGTGGAGAATTTGAGCTAATTTAATGAGTCTAACTTGATCGTATACTTGTGTAGTCTCAGATTTTTATCGAGTTTCTCCCATTAAACTTTCCCAGATTGTACACTCTGATGATCATTGAGGGTTTGGCATTCTCTCCGAATTTTTTTCCTTAGGGAAGAAGAGGCTGTTCTTGAAGAGAAGAAGCGTTAAAAAGATTAAGATGGAGGATGAGGATTCTCATTTCTTGTTCAGGAATTTTCGAGTTTATTTAAATTTAAATTGAATTGAGACATGAAAACTGAAGAACTGTATTTTTTATTTAATTGACGAAATACACACACAAAAAGTTCCTTGTAAACCATTCTACGTTCTTTTCATAGAAAAAGTGGGCTATCAACGCTTTTGGTATTATTTAAAAAATTTCAATAAGTTATTTTTGATACCAGATGGTTAGTTATATGATGTGCTTATATATAAAGTTCAATTTCGTGCTGACAGTTTATGTTCGTGACATAATGTTTACATTAGGCAGGTTTTTTTTTCACTTTACACATTCTATACTGTTACTACTTACTTGGTTGCACCACCATGTACTAAACATTTTTTCGTGGTTGCTCTTGTTGCTATTGTAGATTGTAGAAGAAAAGGAGATAGAAGGTCCATTATGTATGTTTAGAGTTGTGTCTGTGTGGGAATATATTAATACAGCTATAGTATGAAGGTGGCCATTGTGTGTGTTTAAGTGTGTTGGACAGTGGAAGCTTCTTGTTTTTTTTACATGAATTAATATTTAATAATACTTTCAAGAGGGTTCGATTGATTGTCTGGATGCATGAATTGAGGAAGACCCTGGCAAAATGTTTGACCAGCTTTTCCCACTCACTTGTTGAGGCAAAGGAGAGAGAAAGAAAAACACTTAAGTGAATAGTTTTTTTTCAAAAAAAATGTATTTGAATATTCATCCATTTTATTCTGAATACATTATACGGTACGACGGAGTAGTGTTTAAGCTAGTGAATTGTTATGTAATATTTGTACTTGACCATGGATTAAGTTTTCTTATCCATTGTTCAGTCTTATTGTTGTCTAGATTGTCCTGTTTGACTTGTCATCAAGTTGTTTTGAGAAAAATGAAGTGTATCATTGGCATTCTGTTGTTGTGATTGACTGTACACGTTTATTATTGTTGTAGCATTATTGCCAAGCATCGGGGTGATTGCCTGCCTGTGACTGTACATTCATAAATGACTATTTTTTGTTTAAAAAACGTTACTTTGGATTTTCATTGGAAGTCATTTTAAAAATAAAAGTGAGTCTTGTAGGAAACTGGGAAATAAAGTGTTCAAACGTGTTTTCGAATTTCTTATAAAAACAATTTCACTTCTTATAGTCTTATAGAAAAGTTAAAGTGAGATCATCTTTCATTTTGTTAGGTGAAACATGCATTGTGTGAAGTAGATAAAACTGTACATTATGATCGTTATGCACCTTTGTATTTTAAAGCATTGACAATGCAATTTCGTGCATACATAGAACAATGTACACTGTTGACGGTAACTTAACAGTGTTAAGTACTGGAGGCTGGTTTGTGTATTCATTTTTTTCTCACTAATTGAGGAATTGATTTTTTGTACTAAGTAAAGATGTCGATACCAAATGAAAGAAGAATGAGCGTGTGAAGATGAAAGGGAAAATGATTGTTGATTGTGTGAGTAATGTTGTTTTTGTTCTTTGTATATTTATGATCAGAATAAGAAGTGATGAGAAAGTTCCTCCTGGACTGGTGGTGGCAACGGCGGAAGAGATCAAGAATGGAAATACGGGAGGAGGGAGTGAACATGGAAGATTGGGGACTCCAGCTTTTATCAATTTACCCGAACCGCGTCCACTGAGTGCTGCTGAGATTGAAGATATTAGCCGTGAGATAAGTCATGAAAATGATGTTCAGGTATGATGTTCATTGTATTTGTTCTGTTCCTTTTTACATACTCATTACTCAGTGTACATTGACAGACCTGTTCCTTCATGCATGTACGGATCTGAGTGTAGTAAATGTGAACAAATTAGTTGTTTATACTTGACAAAATTTCTATTTCATGTTATTGAATACAGAGATCTTATATGAAAAACTTGATTTTTAAATCAGGCATTATATGGTTATGTATTGATTTCCTTGAGTCCTCAGACTACTCCCTCCACAGATGCTCGGTCATCCCTGTCAGTTTTAGAATGTCTTTGTTGTTTTTTATGGGTGTTCTTCGTCATTCCCTCTCTGTAATCCTAGTCATTTAAATATTGGTGTATGTGTGTGTGCTGTATACAATTCTGGCTTTGACTAGTAATTTTTATTACTTAGAAAAGTATTTGAAAAAATAGAAATGTGTTTATACAGGTTTGGCATATTGGAATAGAACAAGAATTTATGAGTTGTGTACAAGGTTTTTCAAAGGATTTACATTAAAAACTTAAAACTGTCCTCGTAAAAATGGGTTGAATTTCCAGGAAATATTACTTCTATTTCCTATCTACATTTACAAATAAAGGGTGTTTCAAGAGAGTTTAGACCCCACGTGATCAAAGGTCGGTACAAATTCGAATATTGGTGATGCCCCGTTCTACAAGAACGTTGGTTGATAAAGGGATTAACCAAGAACAATACGTTCTGAGGGAAACACATGTGGAAATGGAAGCAGAGGGAAGGATTTCGTTTGATTTTCGTATACATTTGTACCCTTTTTTCACCATTCCAGGGGATTTTGTTCTATTTCTTGATATACATGAGGACTTCTAGGCTTCATAAAATCATTTCCATATTCATAAAATCACTTGCTTTTCTCGCTCGCAAGTTTATTCCATTTTATTTCTTCCTAGTTTTAACATTCATCTTTCACATTTCTCATTTTAAAAATCATTATGACTAAATTGTCAGTGTCAGCATACTTTTACAAGGGAGCAACGTGTATTTATATTGGAAAACTAATAATATTATTTACATCTGTCCCCAGAGTGCTAAAGTTAATTGAAATTGAATTTATACATATTTCAAAATGGTAAAAATGTTCAAGCTAAAGAAGAAGGCGTGAGTCAGTATTACAAGACACTGACCACCCACTTCAGGTTTTGTGTTACTGTGTCGACAAGGAAGGTACATAAGCCTTCTATTATTGGCTTTTAATATTTTTGTCCGCATTTCGTTATGCGTTGATACGCTGGAATTTGTTTGCCCGCATTTATTCTTGAAGGGATTGGCCCTTCGACTGCTATAGGGTATAGCAAAACAGTTTCATAGTGTTATATTAGAATGAGCCTTCTCCCTCATATATTTGTTCATTTGACTGTTGGGATTATATTTTAACTCCCACAACCATTCGTTCTCATTCTATTTCCTCGTCAGGTTCTGTCCGCTTTAGTCTTGGTTTCTGTGTCCGAACTTCAAAATGGAGAAAAATCAAAACACCAAGGGAGAAAAAATCAAAATTAAAAAATTCATGAAGGAACATCCTGAGCAAACTACCTTAATTCAAAAAAGTGGTGGTACCTCTGTTGTGTGGAACAAATTCATGGTGGAAGTTCTTATTAATGATGTTCAAATTACAGAGGAACATGTTAATTCAACCCCACTAAACGAAAGAAGGTTACCTCTTCCGATCCTTACGCCGATGACGAGGACGTGTCAGATTGCAAGGATGAGCTGGACACGTATATTTAAAAATGTCGGATCATTCAGGTTGGTAAAAAATTTTAAAAATAATTTTCATATTTCTTTTACGTAATTCATGATATTGATGCGTGTGTAGAAAATCCTCTATCTCATCCAATATCACAGAAGTGATTGAGAGTAATGAGATTGGGATGGGATTTTGAATCAATTCAAAATTTTAATTCTGTGATTTTTGATACCAGATGACATTTGAATGTTCTGGAAAGAAAAAACAAAATTGCCCCGAATGAGGATCGTGGCTAGGAAGGTGCTGGGAATTCCTGCCTCATCGACAGATAGTGAAAGACTATTTTCTGCTAGTGGACGGATGGTGACAAAGCAGAGAACCAATCTTTCCGGCTCCACAATTGACATGTCTCTCTTTCTGAACAAGTTGTCATGCTAAAAGCTATTTCCGTGTTTTTTAAAGTTTTATTAAAATTTAATTCTATTCTTGTAAATAAATGCATATGATATATTAAAAAATGACATGATAGTATTTCTATGTACATGAGATCATGTAAAAAATACGATGGGACTGGGTTTAATTTTCTTGCCGGGACGGGATGGGATGGGAGGAACTATTGTTGGGACGGGATGCGTTTGGGATATTATTTTTTTCAAAAAGCGCGTGCCTAGTGTGTACAATTAGACGGTTTTAATTCACAAAATATCTTTTTCATGGTGTGTGTCTGTGTGTAGGGACACAGGGACGGAGAGTCAGGGGCGCACGTTTACAGTACAAAATAGAAGAGAGACAGGTATGTAAAATCCCTGTTGATACTCAAAGTGTTCAGGTATATAGAGAGGACGATGGTTGGAGAGTTAAGGTGTGTGTGTGTGTAGAGGTAATAAGTGAGTTTGGTCGTCAGTCTGTTGTTACCTTTTCCCTGTGTTGCAGTCAAGTCTGTGAGGTCTTCCAACGACCAAGAGGAGGCTTTGGACCTTTTTTTCTCTCTAACACAGCCCCATCGGCAGTTGGCAGGTTATTGCCTTTTTTTCTCTTTCCACTCCATCTTTTGCAATTAACTATACACACACACACCTGTAAAGGCTGGAACACCTTTAACAGGTAGACAGGTATGTGTGTGTACAAATACTTGTGGGGTAGTACTAGTACAATTTTCATCCCCTCTCTTTCTCTCTCTCCATTCACACATTGACGAGCAGAATGGGATTACATTGTATGTGTGTGTCACCTGTTGCACACACACACAGTAAATACTCATGCGAATCCTAATTTTTTGCACTGAAATCGAACCATCGTTTTTTTAAAGAGAATCTACTGACTGTCAATTTTTTTGATCTAGTCAGCTGGAAGTCAAGGATTTATTTTTTAAAATTGAAATGTGGATTAATACATGCAATCATTTAATTAACTAGACATGAATAATAATTCTTGAATGTAAATCTAAGAATTCTAGTATAGAGACTAAGATCGGTTTATCTTTATCTCGAGTTTACAGTCCACAGGAAAGCTGCAGACGAGACATTTAATTATCAAAGGTTAAGACATGAGAATATGAGAGTAGCTCAAATGTACATTTAGACAACAGTTATTTATATACAAATTATCATGATTTCCTTTTTCCTTTCATCCCTTTTGTCGAATTAGACTTGAAAGATGATCATCATCTTTTGTAACATCTTGAAGTCTTTCCACAGTACATTAAATTTTAATCTTTTGAGATAATCTGAAAGTTAATCATGTTAATTTGAGCAAAAATTCTTTAATTCTTCCTTGTACAAAATCCACGCTGCACAAGGACATGATATGACTTGAAGACTTTGTGAAGGAACGAGAGGCGTCTTGGTTTTTGGAATTCTGCATAATGTATTCAGAATAATTTGCATAAATGAATGTGTAGTTTTCCTTTCTTTCAATAATTCTGGAGTAAAAGTTAAATGGAGGAGGAGGTTGATGGTTTGGTGAGATGATTCATCTTCATGATGAGTATAAAAAAGGAGTTTTTTTGCTAGTAACTTTTCCCTCTGTAATTACCATCAAAAGTTGAATGATTATTGTACAGCTGTGTGTGGATTATTATTAAAATTATGACAATAAATTTTTATGTTGGCAAATTAATAACCTCTCTAGTTTCTTGTATTACTTATATTTATTCAGCTGGATGGAGGTGAAGTGATGAGTTTTTGGACATTCTTGCTATCTTCCTTATAATTTCTTAATAATTATAGAGAATTAACTCCTCTCTCTCTCATTCAACTCTGATAGATTTGAATTAATTTCGACTTGAGACTCTCAAGTGTCAATACATTCATGATATTTTGATGCAAATTGTATTTTCAATTGTAGATCCTGACACTGCTGATCAAATTTGAAACATGTCCACGATAGTGGGCCCCAGCGATTATGTCTTGGAGTCTGTCAACTTGTAAGTTTCAATTCATTAACAGTTCACACTTATGACTACTTAGATACTAAGCACGATCAAAGGTTATACAACTATTAAATTGACATTTAACGTTCACTAGGTACTACACCGGACATGTAAGTTAATTAAATCCTACATTTCGTCCATCAAAACTTCCTCAATGTGCCTTAATAAATAAAATTTAAATAAATAAATTTCACCCAGGTCGAACCACCCACATGGATAAAACAATTGACTGGGACAATCCGAAGTGGAATGATTCTCCGGGATGTGAGTCTTAGTAACCATTACATGTATTGTTTTGCATCAATTACAATAATAGAGTTGACTGGGAGTTTTCTATAAAATATTTCAGGTATCATTTGAAGTTCATTCTGGAGAAATCATGGCCATCCTGGGTTCCAAAGGGAGTGGGAAAAAAGCTCTTTTGGATGTCAGTAAGTTTAATTAACCAAAAATGTTGGGGCTTTTCGACGCCACTTGTTTATAGTAAAGAATTTAGCATTGAATCAATTTAAGTGCATTTCATGTGCTGGAACTAGAACGGCGTCGAAGTGTAACATTTTTAAATTAGTAGAAATTAATTTATGATGTTAGACTTCGACACCGTTCATAGCAAAGACACGGGGAACTTGAAAACGTACAGCATAGGTTTGAGACTAGTTTAGTTTTGGTCCCTTGTGCTCCACATTTTTTAATGTTTAATAATTATTATGATGTTCAGTTGCATCCCGGGCTGCTGGTGTCAAAAAAGGTTACGTCTTGCTCAATGGTGTCACGATTAATCGTCGATTATTTCACAAAGGTGAATCTTCCAACTATTTATGATATTTACTAAAAGTATTCATTTTGATTGCAATTACATCCCTAATTATTTCTTTACAGCGGGTAGTTACCTGAGTGGGGTCAATGACCAATTCCTTCAACCAGGGATCACAGTTTACCAAACATTACACTACCAAGCGTGTCTCAGTCTGAATGTCTCAGCCTCAGTCCGAAAAGTGAGGATTCGACAAATCCTCTCTGACATTGCAATGACTCAAGCAGTCAGGTGAGTCAGCACGTTAGTTAAAATTTTAATTGGTTTGAACATAGCGTCCTAATAAATTATTGATTTTGTCCACAGTACAAACGTTGACAAGTTGACTCCTTCTGAGAGGAGACGACTTTCCATTGGAGTTCAATTAATCAAGGATCCTGGTAATAACAAATAATATGTAAAAATAAATTCTAGATTCTAGATTAAATTGGGTCAACGAAACTTTCATCACCAAACATTACTTTTGGCACTTCTAGTGGTACTCCTAGCAGACGAGCCAGCCTGGAACCTAGACCCTCTAAATACGTATTTTATCGTCTCAATTTTGTCAAATTACGCCAAGAAGTATGGAAGGATTGTGGTGATGACGATGGAGAAACCCCGCTCGGACATTTTCCCCTTCATGGACAGAGTCACTTACCTTTGTCTCGGTGATGTCGTCTATTCTGGCAATACCAGATTGATGTGTACGAATACTTTCTCTCCATATGGATATTATTTAGAAATTTCATTTTGTGTACAGTCGATGTGATTTTCTAATTTGTTTTTATTATTTTAACAGTGGATTATTTTAGAACGATTGGCTTTCCATGTCCAGAAGTTGAGAACCCTTTGATGTATTATTGTAAGTAGAAAATAGGAAATTTAAAAATATTTTGTGACCTTGTAAATTGTGTCATCTTTTTTGAAAAATTCATTTTCCTTTCTTTTACAGTATGTCTCGCCACAGTGGATCGACGATCGCATGAGAAATTCATCGAGTCCAACAATCAGGTGTGTGGAATGGAAAGTAATGAGGACGGGAGAAAGTTAACTTTCACTTTGTTCTCAATAAGCTCTTAGTAGAAACCATAGTCTACTTATTGGAGTTAATTTTGAATTATTGTCATTCAGATTGGACTATTGGTCGACAAATTCAAATTGGAAGGAAATCAGTTCCGGAAAGGAGGTTTTAGTGGTCCAGACCAAGTCAGAGGCTCGGTCACACCTCTCCATGCCTTAGGTACTACTTTCATTCTGTAAATACTGTAAATCTCAGATAATGATTTATTTAGCGACACCCTTCTCAAATTCCTGTTTTTTGACACTAGGCTCCCCAACTACCCTCAGCAAAATTGGAACTTTGATCATGTAATTCATTTTTTACAAAAAAAAATATTACTTAAACTGTTGATTCCAATTTTGAAAAAATTTCATTATTGGACATTATCTTTCCAGGCGTAACTTATCCACGACCTTTCTCTTCAGTCTTCATGGTCTCCAACAAATTTTCTTCCGTCTCCTCTTCCTTCCTTTCCTATTTTTCATCGTTTGGATCTTCTACTTTGGAGCAAAGGTCCGTGTCGTCGTAAATAATAAATTTTACAATAACTTATTTTGCCCTTTTCTCCTCCAAGGGACAATTTGTCACTAAAGTAATTTCTCTTTTTATGGATTCAGGGTCATTACCAACATACATATGTCACCCAAAATGGACTGGTCCTCAATACTTTGGCCATCACTTACTTCTCCGCAATTTGGTCTACCCTGGTCACTTGTAAGTCAAAACTTTTATTTTTTTCTGAAAACAAATTTCATTGTTCGAAATTCCAAAAAAACGGTCAACTTTGACGCCACTCAGTGTTACAAAAATTAAATTAGTGTAATGATAGCTGAGTACATTTTTCCAAAAGAAAACAATCGGCGTTCAAGTTGAACAATATTGTAGAGACAAATGACAATTCTTTTATATCTTAATGTTTAGACGAGACTCACCGAAAACGGTACTACCAAGAGACAAGGGAAGGATTGTATGCGGGGACGACGTACATTTTCTCCTACAGTTTAGCAGCTCTACCATTTAATGTCATAACTTGCCTCATGGCCTCTCGTATTGTTTTTGAGTAAGCTAATGTCGATAATAGTATTATCATAATACAAATATTTAGGGTTTACAAGACAAATTGTAAAATCATGTTGTATTTGTTTGTCATTTTCCAGAGTAACTGGGTTGACAGAAACAACAGACTGGCTCCTCAGTTTTTGTGTAATGCTAACATGTTACCTTTTGGCCCAACAACACACCCTGGGCACGCTCCTCACGATCAAGAACCGGTACGTCCAAGTCGTAAATATTTACAAGTCGCTTTGATTTTATTTTACAAATCAAAAAATTGTATTTTAACAGGATGTTGGCAGCAGCAGCCCTCATTACTTTCCATTCTCTCACAATTACATTGTCATCGGGGACGGTGAGAGCTGTCCGGGCACTCCCAGACTGGTTGTACTATTTGTCATTTATCACTCAGCCCAGGTATGCAGGAGGATTTCTGAACCAACTCACTTTCCTCCAGTTCAATACAAGTCTTCCGGCTCTCAACGAGACGAGAGAACACAGTTGTTATGACACGGAATTTGGGAAAGGCTGTCGCTACCTCAATGGAAATCATTATCTGAGAGAACGGTAAGTATTACAGAGTAAATATTACTTTTTACTGGTAGAGTCAAACTAATTCTATACTGTGTGTGTGTAGGTATTTCTCTGAAGGAGATCGAGATGACCTCAATTACTATCTAAATTTTGGTCTCTGCTTTGGGTTTCCTCTAGTAGCCTTTCTTATTAATTTGATGGTGTACACAGTCCCCTTGCCCCTTTTGGTCAAAAACAAATTCCGAGAATGAAAATCTAATGTGTGTAAAAATTAAATTAATAACATTGATATTGTCAAATACATATATATAATATAACGATTTTTTACGATCCGATAAAATAAAAAATGAATGTCATGTAATGCATTAGTACAATGAATCCTTTTTGACAATGTATTTACTTACATATCTTATTATAGTATATTTATTATAATCTTAATAAAAGGAACACTATGCTGTAATGAAATACACCTATTACGAGTTGACTATGTGGTATTAGCAAAAATGTGACATGCAGACTATTACAAGTCTCTGAACTTTCCTCTTATCTTGTACTCGTTTTGTCTCCGTAGTCTGTAAGGACAAAGTGTGATTTTTTTACATTAGGATTCGGATTGAAAAAAAAAAATTAAAAGTACACGTTGCTCGACGAATGGTATAATTCATTTTGTGCAATTTAGATACAATTTAGAGTCAAATTCCTTACGTGTCATAATCTGTAGGGAGGCTCACACCACCCGTCATCTGTAATCTCATTGAAGCCTTATGTGCTTTTCTCGCTTCAGTATCCAGTAATGTTCCGTCTGCAAATGCTTTATTGACTCTTTTCATAAATGGGGAATACCTGTATGTAAATCAATAAATAATGTGAAGCACGAACAACGACACTTTTTTAAAAATGTATTTCAAAATAAATAAATTCTTTAATTACTGGAATATGATATAGCCAAGGACGAAACTGCCAAGTAAAGCTGACCAACAGAAAATACTTCGATGCCTTTTTAAATTACTGCCTTGTATTTGTTCTGCGTACTTTATTGGCATGTTTGATTAAGTTTGATCACAATTATTTTTATTTTTTTCAGAAAATTCTAACCTTCGCGGTAGGGCGGGAAATGTTTTTGAATTATTGGCGACGGAGACGGAATTTTCTGAACTGAAGTAATTTTATTTTGCAAAAATGTTGGTGCGACAAGTAATTCGACAATTATTAGTTGGTTCGAGGAGTTACGCAACAACGCCTCCCATTCAGTCAACTTACAAAAGTTCAATTTCATTAGACAAGTTATACCCGTCTAGTTCTTTGGATTTGACCAAAATAACTCCGGTAATTGCGTGTGGTTTGGATTTTTATTTTTATTGAATTTTCACAAAGACATATCTAAAGAGTATTAATTCACTCATGACTTTGTTATCTGTAGGTTCCACAGAATGGGCCCAAGAAATTTAGTGGATTTATTCCTATGGGTGAGTGTCCAAATTATTTTTTAAAATGTTATGACGGTTTCTATGTTAAAGGTTTTTTGACTTGTTATTTACAGACAAACTCAAGTTTACATACTGTTTCAGTAGTGGACCAGGTGGACAAAACGTGAATAATGTGAAAACAAAAGTTGAAATTCGATTTAAATTTCATGAGGCCGACTGGATACCCGAGGGAGTCAGAAATATTATGAAGACAAAGGTAAAAAAATCTTGTTAATCCATTGAGAAAGGAATCTCATCATGTAGATTTTGATTATCAATATTTGTTGTTCGTATTATAGTATCGATCCCACATATCCAAAGAGGGGTACTTCATCATGGACTCGGATAGAACCCGTTACCGACACTTGAATGTGGCAGATGTTTTGGAAAAACTTCGAGGTAATTAAAATTTTACCAGTAGAAAAAATTCCATTATTGACACATGATTCACGAATTTGAGTAATATTATTTATTTTATAGAATTTATCCGAGCTGCTGAACCACAAGAACCCTCTACACCAACCCCTGAAACACTCGAGAAACATCGAAGGCTGAAAGAGAAGGCTGCTCGGGAACGGCTACGGAGCAAAAAAGAACGGCATGTTCTCAAAAGTGGTCGTGGTGCAGCTTCATCAGTAGAAGACTAAAGTTTATGATGAGGAAGCGAGTTGATAGAATGTTGTGTTTTTTAATTAGGTTAGCATAAAATAATAATATCCTTACATTTCGTATAATAAATGTACATATAATAAATGTATGAGGCATGTGTACGAGTCTCGTACTACGAGATGAAATCTTGTCGTAAGTTTAACTACACTCGTACCGGACGGAATCTTTGGACATTTGAGGAGGAGGGGGCCTTGGATAAATTCTTCTTCCGTGTGTAAACTTTTTGGAACAATTATCCTGTCTCCTTTCATGGACAAAGTTAATAGAATAAAGTTGAGTCGGTCAAATCATGCAATCAATCAAACAAAAAATTCTAAATTATTTTCATGCTACATAAAATATATGTGTATATGGTGAATGCATTATATTTATGATGGGTTTGAAAGTTCTTTCCGGGTTGGATGATTCACCTGTGTACTATTAATAATAGTAACATAATATGTTACGCAATATGTTACTTGGCAACATTTTTTTTTAAATTACACCCACTTATTCTCTCTCCTTTATCAATTTCTGGACTTACGACATAATAATGGCTTTCATTTTTAATCCCTAATTAACATGTGTTTCTGGAGTGTTTGATTTCTAAGACTCATGGGTGTATCTTCTCTCATCCATTTTCCATACAGGCATACAATATTATAATTTTGTATGAGGAGGAGAATGTCAAGAATTAATCTACTTTACTTGTATGTCTAATAGGACGGAGGATAATCATCATGTCATGTATTACATAGTTGAGTTGTGTGTATCTTTTCTAAGCATATTTCTGTCTGTGGTGATGGAGTGAGGTGAATAATGTGTAGATTATTCTTTTATGTGAACTTCATTGTCCTCATTATATTTCGGGTATTTTTGTGACAGAAAAGAGAGTTTTGTTAGAATTAGATTTTGAGACTCAATAAATTATTAGGGACAAAATGAAAAAAGAACTGATTCCATTGATAGATAGGTCAGATTCCCTTCAACGTCGTAACCAGGTGAGTGGATATACTATTTAAGGTATAGGTATAAATAAATAATATACAACAATTAACTGGCCATCAATGAAAAATTACAATAAATTTTCAATAGATTTTGACAGTAGCGGGGGCCACAATGTCTCTGTTTGCTACTGGAAATATCATGGGATTTTCTGGTATGTACTAGTAAATCTTTACAGTCAACTACATAAGTATGTGCTGCAGGATGCATTTTCCAGTTCCCTAGAGTAATTAATAAATTTTTCATTTTTTTGTCATGCCCCTTATCTAAGCGTAGCAGTAACTTTGCCGGTAATTATTTACATGGTCCTTTAACTAATTTTTTTTCTTTTGGAATGAGCCATTCCGAATGACACTAATTAAGTGAAATGTCAAATATAAGGCCAATGTCTCTCACTTCTATTGTTGTCCCTTATAGTCTCTCCTTGAACCGAATTCGGAGGTCAAAGCAGACTCGGATGATCTTTCTTGGATTGGTAATTTCCAATAACTTGTAGTAAATATGGTATACGGTATTTCCTCTCACATACCCCGGGTCTCCCATATAACCCAGGGGTCCTTCCATATAAATAACATTAGAAGGGCCCCAGGTACTAGACCATTATTTTGGCAGTCAAAACAGATATAACCCGGGGGTTATGTGAGAGGAAATACGGTATTTACTGAACTAAGAATTATTCGTGGTGACATATAAAGTCATATGTTTGTTGTATTTGTAGCCAGTTTAGTGACTGTAGGTTGCATCGTTGGAAATTTTATTGGGGGTCTGATTTCTGACTTGGTAAGTCATATATCTGAAAATTAAATGGGAAAATTCACACATAAATGTGAGACTTTGACGCCGCTCACGTCAACTACCAACCCACAATTTTTATTTATGAGTAATAACAGTAAAGAGTGTAAACAAGTGGC
>WJFB01002299.1:0-20420 GCA_009870185.1 Pygmarrhopalites habei
GGAATTTACGTCATTTATTACAGCAAAAATAAATGTAAGGTAGTCAGACTTGTGTACGCAGTACAGATACAACGTGGAATATTCACAAGAGAGGAGAGTATTAAATAAAAAATATTTGCCTATTTGTGTCCCTCCGAATCACGTCCTGAGAATACAGTTCCCCAAAGCAAAGCAGAGAAACTTTTTTTTAAATACATATATTTTGTACAAATGTTTCTACTCCTTCCTTACAACTGGAGAAGGTATTCATAAAAGTCATTGTCATTTTTTATGCAATGTGTTTAAACGTCCATAATCCATGAATATCTAAGCACATAAAAACAATACCCCTCACTTTCTCTATAGTGTGTGTGTGTGTGTGTGTCTGGAAAATTCCAAATGTCCCATGAGCTGGAACGAGTCGAGGAAAGCAGGAGGGCTGAATGCTTTTGCTCTTGTTTTCTTTTCCTCCAAGAAAAAACCTGCTGCTTACTTACGGCTGCAACCAAAAGTTCTGAAGGATCTTCACACACACACACACACGACATTTGAATTTTGATTCTCCTCATCTCCTCCATGTACAACATGCTATTCGAGGAGGAGAGGGAAGAAGGAAAAAATATATAGTCGAGGTTAATACATTATTGTTAAATTATACCCAGACGTGCAGGTTCTTCTTCTTTTCTCCCCTCCCGAAAACTCTTCCTACTTTACTTTACATAGCAGTAATAAATAGACGGTGCACAATTCGTTTAATAGCATCTCCCCTCTTCATTTATATTCGTACCAAAGCTTTCTTCAAAGCCTCTCATATTAGTCTCATCTCATCATATCTCATTCTGTCCTTTCTCTCTCCCCTGCATTGCATCCACATCCTGCCATGCACCAAAGATCGTCTCTGCTACAAATATACCGTATTCGAGGAGGAGGAGAAATCCCGGGTTTCTTTCGAAAATTTTGAAGGTAGAGATTTTTAGTAGGAATTATTGTAAAATTTCTATTTTGAATATTGAGAGAAAAAAATTGTGTTGGACTTTGACGCCGTTCAGTGATAACTACAGCTCGTTCCGCAGCAAAAAAAAACTGGTAGTCTCCTTACAAATTGCCCGAAAAATAAAATGTCGACTGTGACTTAATTTTTTATTGTAAAATTAGCAGATACTTTCACTTTAAATGCAGCATCCATAAAATCCCACTTTACTTGACGATAGAAAGGAAGGAATGGAACCCCCGGTTTTCATTCACAGTGAAGACGGTACATTTTTACATTGTACAAAGTGTACACTTAGCCCTTCCTATTATTTTACATTTTATTTTTATTTTCTCCTAAACTCATCTTTTCCCCATCTCCTCTCCTTCCCCTCCTCCCCTGAAACTCTTTCACCGCTATTACATTATATATACACTTTCTCCCCTGTTTAAAAAAGAACCACTCGCAAAAGAAAAAAAAACTTTTCTCTTCGATTTACCTAATAGTCCTAAATCTAAATAGCATTCTCTCTCTCCTTGTCTGTATGTCAGGACATCAAATTCAAACAGACGTAAACAACATCACATTGTAGGATAAGTTAAAAGAGAAAGTGCGCAAAAAAATTGTGAATTTCTCGGAAAAAATTGTATAATATTGAAGCGCATCTCATCGTGCAATCAAAAAACGATGCATCATTAAAAAGTGCCATGAATAAATTCCCTTTTGTCATCACACACACATTCACTCTCTCTTTCTCTCGAAGGCACACAGGGCTCAGGGTTTTCGGCAGCCTCAATCCATGATCCATTACACAATGTATATACACACACATGTGTGTGTGTCAGACAAGCCTCACAAGCGCAAGCACACACGCACATTACAAAGTATTATCGGATGGACAGGAACTTCACCTTACATCAATCTTCTTCAGCCAGAGAGAAAGAGTGGAGGACCCACAAAAAACACACACAGAGAGACAGAGTCGATGACAGGGAAAAAGAGAGATGAAAAAAATGAGTCAAACCAATACAAATAATATTTGTATTTTTAACTGGGAATTCCGGCGAGTCGAAATTATTCGAAAAAAAAGACGGGCCAAAATCAAAGCCGCTCTTCAAATTTACAGAGAGGCGAAAGAGGAGATGGCGAGGAGGAGGAGGAGGGAGGGAATAGTTCAGGGAACTTATTTCCTCGGAAATAAAGTGGTTGTCGTCCTCGTTAGCCCCTTATTACATTAGTTGTGTATGTGTGTGTGCGACTGTGAGGGAAAATGTGTGTCGGAGGAATGTACACGACATACATACAGCCGAGAAGCGGAAGAGGAGGAGGGGACGGAGGAGACTGCAGAAGTAAGTCTAACCGCATCCACACACATGAATGTATTCAAGATGGAAGCATTCAGCCAAGACTGCATGGCTTTTCCATGTAGGCATTTCCAGTCAAAATCATCGTTAAAAGCATCCTTTCCCTCATCTCCTCGCTTCTCCTCCTCCTCCTTCTTACCCGTCGTTTCCCGTCTGCTACCCGGCTCCCACTTTTTTTCTTCCTCTCTCTCTCTCTCCCTTTCTACCCCTCCGAAGATATAATACTGAATATTGTGCTCTTTTGAGACTTTCATCTTTTTCTCACTCCACATTAGTAACGGAGGATCACAAGTACACACATTTGTACCACACACACACGTCCTCCTCCATCTCCTCCATCGCCTCTCTCCCTCTCCCCAGTTTACGTACTTGAGGGGGATTGGATCGGAAGAGTGCAAAAATATTGTGAATATTCGGTGCGTGTGTCTGATGTGGAGCTTGACAGAGTCATTCCGAACACATGACATGAAATTGCGGCACCAGTCCTTCTCTCTCCTTGTCATACATAATGATGTGTGCGTGTGTACTTTAAAGAGGGAGGTTCTCTCTTGTCCCTCCAATATTTGCAATAGGATTTGAATGAGCTTTCTTCCCCTCCACTCTATATTTATACGTGTGTGTGTGGAGGGGAGGGGAAGAAGAGGGGAGGGAGAATAATAAGATGAACTTAAAAGAGGAATCTTTTGCCAATATAAGTGCCTATAAATTCCAAATTTATAGCTGGCCAGGGAAATGAACCAAATAAATCATTTTCATCTCTACTGAGAGTTCTCCTCCTGCACTCCCTACTTTATATGCACATATTCCGAGTGCACTCATCCCCTCCTCCTCCTCCCAAAAGCTTGTCTAATGCTCACACTTTTATGAGACTTTATTCACCCCTCCTCTTATTACTTTACAGATGATCTGGAACAAACGAGAGAGAGAGAGAAGAAGCGTGTGTGTTAGGAAAAATTGAACAGTTGAGCACTCGGGAAGGAGATGGAGGAGCTGTTAAAATACAAGTAATTTGATGTACGCACCTCCTCCTCCGATGGAAAGGAAAAACCACTGTATAATAATAGAGCCTCCAACATTGCATACATAGACACACGTTACACTCTCTCTGCTTTATATAACAGTGCATTTTACGTGTAACACTGCAAACCGTCTCACCACCTGCACTCCCAACGTGTCTCTCTCTCTCTCTCCGTTAAATCAATATCAATAAATTTACGTCAACCTCTCTCTCACCGATGTGTGTGTCTGTGATACACACACAGCCAACTCTCCGCTTAACCTGATGAATGACACGTTGGAAGAGAGAGAGTCACTTTATCACTCAATTCTACATTTAATTGATTTGTTAATTGACTCTGCAAAAATCCAAATTGAGACTGACGGACGATGGACGGGAAAACCTTTCTCTTCCGCTTTCTCTTCTTCTTTCTCTGGAGAAGAATTCTCTGGGAGAAAAGAGAAAGAATGGGAAGAGAGGAGAAAATAGTTGGGGACTCCATTTTCTCCTCTACTATTATGTTCTAGAGTTTATTATAACAGCGCTTTCACCGGAGCAACTATTGACTGTCAGGGACTTTTTTCTCCGCTTTCTTTCTTTCCCATCCCGCAAAAGGATTAGACAGTGACAGACAGGGAGGGGAAGAGAAAGAGAGAGGGAGAAAGTTTGGGAATTCGGGAGAGTGGCTAGATGAAGAGTGTATTGTATTATATTGTGAATACAAAAATTCAGGGAAAGTGTGTTAGTGGGAGAGAGAGAGAGAGAGAGAAAAAAAAAGAGGCTGTGCAAAATGGGCAATCAGCATAGCCATATGGGTCTCCTCCCGAATAGAGGGAAGATGGGGGAGGAGGGCAAAGTGGGTGAAGTTGATGAGAATGCGAATGACTACTTTACTCTCTCTCTCTCCACACACACGCACACACCCTCACACACGAGGAGTAACGACCGTAGGCGGAAACGAGAGGAAAACCAAAGTTGTGTAGTGATGATGAGATGATGAAATGAAAATCTCATTTTTTCCCTCCTCCGATCTTCTTCTTTAGTTTAGCATGCATGGCTGGGAGCATGCATTACTCCCCCATTTTTTGCGGGGTGTGAGTGTGTGTGTGTGTAGAGCTGGAGCCAAGAAACAAGTTTTTGGAAATAAAACACAAGCTGAAAGAAATGAGAATGATATGATGATGATGGACCAATTTTTTATTTCTCCCTTCTTCTTCCCTTTTTACTAGGAAAAGAGAGAGTGTGTGTGTGTGTGTGTGAGGGAGTGAATCCCGGGTAAAAGAAGCAAATGCATCTTTTAAACTTTTCCCTCCCCATTTCTTTGACTGTCAAACGCTCGGTGGGAGCCATCTCACCCACCCACACACGCACATCTGAAGAGAAAGGAAGGGAGGGGGACACGGGCACAAGGACACGGAAAATACCCGCTCGATTCTCATCCAATTTTTCTTGGACCTGTCAGGAATTGTGGCAGTATGAGAGAAAAGAGAGAATTGGAGCTGTGTGTGTGTATAGACGGAATGGGGGTCAGAGTGATATGTACGGATTTTTGAAGTGTCTCCACACGATATCAAAGCCTTTTTTCTGAAACCACAAGAAAATGACGAATTACTTGAACAACAAGGATGAAAAGGAGGAAAATACAAACACGTCCCAGTGTCTACACACACGCATGCATTTGAGGTAGGGGGGCACCTTCAAATTGAAAACCAGGAAGAGTTTCCGGGCAGATGAATCATGAATTTTCATGTTCCATATCCCAAATCCATGTAATAACAAACACAGACGGAGAGACAGGGCGAGGGAAAGAAAAAGGGAGTTTGCAACGTTGTCAAAAAATGGAAGGAATGACTGGGGGAATGGCCTCTTTCTGGAGATACACACAGCAGAACAGACGATGGATAAGGATCAAGAGTAATGAGATGGGGAATCAGATGATGGGCAGTTACAACCAAAATAAAAATTCCACTGTGTTTACCATCCTCCCGAATATTTTCACTAAATGTATTACAGTACCGTATTTATTTGGATGAACTCCCTATTATCCTGGGACAAAAATCCTTGGAAAAAAGGAGGATTATCAAAAGATTTATCCGAAATTCGTCGCTGAGAAGTTAATTGCTCATTTTTAAAGGTCTGGATTAACTTGTCAGTGAACGATAGTGAAAATAATTTGTAGGATTTAATTGCTGAACTTGGGCGCCGTTCGAGCGAATTTGGCTTGCGATTTGGTGTGACTTGACTTTTAGAACCGGCGAACGACATGCCTCTAGGACTGTTTTGAAATCTTTTGGTGACCTTTGGAGGTCACGAAGACGGATGGGGATTTTCTCATCAGGGTAATATTAGTATTGAGGTCAAAGGGCTGGGTTGACACGCATTGACATTCATGTTCGATAACGTCGCTTTCTTGGTTAGTGCGACCCCGGACGACAAGAAATACGCAAGTGGCGTCCAAGTTGAACAACGAATAATTTATAATTCATTCATAAAAATCATTAAACCTATTACCAGACTAATACGACGAGATTAATTATCGTAGATATAACCAAGTCAATTAATTTGCATTACCATTTAGCCATGATTGGCCATCGGTACAAGAAAGAAAGTCACAATATTCTCGTAATATTCTCTACGGTACTCAGGAAAAATCCATGATAGGCTCTCCTCTTCACTCTTATCTGAACAAAAGAGAGAGACAAGAAAATACAAAATTCAGAATTAGCTAGTTATTGTAGTAATAGTACAATTTCCCCAAATTCCCTCTTCCAATTTTGGCCGTTCCGTTTTGGCGAGAATTTTTTTTTCTTTTCTACTCACAAAGTGCCGTAAAGACACTTTTTGTTCCATCCACCCATCCACACACGTTTAACTAGTTTTGATGGTGGTGGTGGTGGTGTAATAGTGTGTGATAGTTGTGTGGCAGTAATAATAGTCATAATAATAATGTTGTGTGTGTGTGGAGCCGACCAGCATTCCATTTTGTGCAGAGAGAAAAGAGAGAGAAGGAAAAAAGCGTACATTAACCACGGAGCATTAGATAGGAAACTTGTAAAAGAAATGTACGATTTCTCAAAATCTCTGGAGTTTCCCCATACTCACACACACACACTCCACCCTCCACACACACACCAACCCATACACTCCACAGTATTAGTCTGAGAGTAATCTTTAAATTACGTGTGTATGTGTGTGCTCCCACCACTTCCAAGATGAATCTACAGACAGAGAGAGACGAAACTATTTTATATTCCATTACTTACCTACTTTATGCTTACTGGAGAGGGTGGATGAGGGCATTTGAACAACGTGTGTGTGTGTGTGTTTCAACTTAGTCCAGATATTCTCTTTTATGCGTGTAGAGACACCCATGCCATGACATGGACCTCTCTCTCTGGAAAAGATGAAGACAGAAAACTTTGCAAAAAGACTTTGAGAAGATTGAACCTGGAGATGAAAATGAGCAACTTTTTGCACCCCACACACACGCACACACACACACAACTTCCCATCTGAATGCCCTTGCTAATTGCCACCATTTCTCTCTCAGTCCTTCAAAGAAATGAATTCACACACACACCATTCTCTATAGCGTCTCCTTTTCTGTATGTACGTCTCCAGGTTTTTCAAAAACTCCGTTTTATACTCCAACTTCTTTTAGCTTTCAAATAAAGGATTTTTTTCTCTCACTTTCAGTGACACCGGGGAGAAGGAGAAGGTGGTGACATAATGGGACACCCACACCCACAGAGAGACGCTTCTGATGATGATGAGTGGGCTTGTCAAATCAAGATGAGATGATGATGGTAATCACTGAATCTAATGAGACCATTATGAATTGGGAAATGACGACTGACTGCGTGTTGACGACTCTCCTCATTTTCTTCCCTCTCTCTTTTTAATAGAGTCACCATTCCGAAGGTGTAATGTGTCAATTTCACAGGAGAAGAGAAGGGATAAAAACTCATTTAACTATTTTAATTTTCAACATTTTTCAATTACACTTCTACACGTCCCTCACAGAAATTTTACCGCACACACCGAGCGAAGACACACACACACACACGGCAAAGGATCATCATCATCAATTCTCGAAAGGTAATTGTATTCTGCATCTGCAGGAAAAATGACCAAAAAAACGAAAGATACTTTTGCAAAACTGGAGGGAAATCACGTTCACTAATTTTTGAGATCATTATCAGACGATGTCGATTTCCATCCATTTTTTTTATCCTTCATTGAATTTAGTGAATAACAACAACAGAAATGTTTGTGCAAAATATTATGCGTCATTATTTTGAAATTGACAGATGTGAGTCCACATTAAAATGATATTATTCTCCACACTGCACTGTAGAATAAAATTATTACATAATATTTTTGCAAATTAAATTCCGAGGAAAGATAACTACACTAAAGAAATGAATTACAGATATTGCGTCACACTTTGTGTCTCCTCCATCATAAAGTCTTTATGGAAAGGGAAAATGTGGATTAATTCGAGTCTGTCAGAAGTCGACATCATTTCACTCTAGAATCCGTCTCGTTCACTCCAATCATCTTTTATGAATGAGAATGTGGAGAGTGTGTGATGAAAAGTATGTCACACATTCATATTTAAATTTTACGAGGCTCCATTGCTAATTGTGATTACGAGTTCTCTCTCTTTATATTACAAAGTCTGTCGTTCTCTGTGAGAGGTCAATTTTCCGGCATTATCCTTTCAGGATTGAATGGCAGATGATAATAACAATAACAAAGGAGCAATGGACAAAGTAGCGCACTCTCAGCAAAAGGGACGACTGACGGGAGATGAATGAAATGATAATTATTAATTACACACTCCTCGATATAAAATTCAATATTCTAATTCGACAATCTTGTTTAATCTACACTCGAAATATTACAGCGTGGTGTATTGTGCTCTCAAGTGGTAGAGCACAGCTGTTGACATTGCACGCTTCACTTTCTTAGGATCCCCAATTTTCTTATTATTATAATAAAGTCCCCCGAGCCATGTCAGCGAGAGTGGGGAAGGAATAATCATAATAATAATCAAGATGACAGCATATCATTATGGAGTACAAATACACTCACGCCGACTCAACTGTTTGTCATTATTTAGTGCAATATTTTGTGTCTACACCTAAATATACCCACACACACGACACACAGACAGACACACAAGGGGAAGGAGTGGAGACTACGAGACTTTGATTAATTACAGTGACCATGTGGAATTTGATGGGTGATACCATTTTAATGTGCAAATATGATTCAAATGTGTGTGAATTCATTCTGAAAAGCCCTTTTCTCCTCGACACTACACACACTTGCTCGACAAGGGTGACTTGAAAGGCAGGCTCTCTGCGAGAGACCGTATCACGTAATTCACATTTTGTGTACCGTAAAATGGGAATTGAAAGGACGGCCGATGGAATTTCGACCGTTTCATTGATAAAGTTTTTCATTGATAAAGTTTATCATTGATAAGCTTAGTTGGAAAAGAACATTCTTAGATGTAGATTTGCATCTTAAGGCCCATTTTAAATATGAGTGGCGTCGAAGTTCAGCAATTATTCCAAGCTTGGTTCACGACATATTGTGACCTTTCGAAGGTCAAGGAAGCCAATAAATGTCAAAGTATTTACGAAGATTCGTGAAAATTAATTTTAATCATCCGATTATTTATCCAGGTTCAATTCAGCGATTCAGCGACTAGTGTAACTGAATTCTTTTTTTTTAAAGAAAACTGATAGCATCTTGAAAATGAAAATTCGTCCAGCGTTGCAATTGGCAATTTACGGTATTGTTGGCACAAGAATTGAGTCGGCACTGTAACCCGACTCCCCGCTTTTAACTCTGCAAGCTACGACCTGAGTTCCTCCTCCTCTCAATTGTCTGCGTGTGTGTGTGTACAACCAGACAAGTTGTTTTGTGTTGTCTCCTGTCTACTGTATTCAGTTGGTTGTGTGTGTGTGTTGAGGAGAGGAGAAGAGGGGGGATAAAACGTTGCAATAAAAGTGCCTCTGGTCCTCTTCAGAGTATGTTTAATAAATACCTCTCTTATCTAATGAAGGAAAACTGTATCAAAGGAGAGACAGAGAATTTGAAGGAGCATTCAACATTCTCCTTCCTCTTCACTCTCCTATAATAGTCATTTCACGACACACACAAGAGAGAAGTGTGTGTGTGTAATCACTGAGGAATAATTTACAAGTGCCTGCCCCATGACTCCCCTCAGAAACCCAGACACACACAGCACACCGAGAGAGAGAGAGAGAGAGGAATTGACAATGTTCTGGGAAGTACAGGTAACTTGGTCAGATACATATACACACACGCTCCCTCTCAGTGTGTGTGTAATATGAAGCTACCCCACTTTTACATAACCAAACAACTCCTTCCCTCCCTCCCCGTGTGTGTGTCCTCAAGTACAAACTTTGTAAACTATATATAGAATACTCGACTTGAGCAATATATTCAAGATAAAGAGTAATTAAGAAAGGAACATTTTCCATTTCTCTCTCTCTGTCATTAGCCAAGAAAGAGAAAGAGAGAGAGGGTGTGTGTGTGTGTTGGGCTGTGCTGTAATCGTCATTTTTAATTACCCCCTCCCTCTTCTCTCATTCTTCCTATTATAAACAATTATTCAACAGTAGAGTCGTATTTAATAGATCGCTCCTGCTAATTGTTTTCTTGTCAATGTTTCTCTCTTCCACTCTCTCTTTATTGTGTGCGTGTGCAGCTGTTTTATGAGTACAAAAGACAAAAGCGAGAAGTTTTGGAAAAAACAGAGCCTTTGACATTATCGGTCACAAAAGCCTTTGACATTATCGGTCACAAAAGGCTTTGACTTTTTGACTCTATCCCGTAAACTACAATACAGTCAAACTCTCTCTCTCTCTCTCTCTCTCTCTTCTTGTGTTAATTACGTGTCTGCTAATGGGACTCTTCTCCCTCTGTGTCTGTGTTCGGGACCAAACAAGTTAAAATTCCATTCACTCTCTTTCTCTCCCTCCCTCCCATGACATATGGTTTGAGACACACACAAAGTGAGATGTCACAATTACATGAAGCTTTAATTATAACGATCCTCCTCAATACAATAGAGCGTGTGTGCGTGTGTGCTAGTATATAATATAGTTGACAACTTTGAATTACTATATCTCAAAAACTGTCAACTATCCACCCACCCCACCCACCCTACACACACACAATCCCAGTCATTATGACTTTCACTCTTCCAAATGACTCAAAGTTACATCAGAGAGAGAGAGAGAGAGAAAGTGACCGACCAGTGCTGCATGTGCGTGTATTGGACAAGTCAAGTGGCACACACACACACTGTACCCTTTATATTTAATGTATACAGTAATCAGGAGAGTCGATATAGCCGGTAGCTGGTGACAAATTACAAATACAAGAGAGAGAGAGACCAAAAAGTTTGGCCCCTTTCTCTCTTTCTCCAGTTTTCTCCACTGGAGAAAGAGACTTTTGGAATTCTCCTCCTCCTCCTCCCTTGTTGTGGTATCATATGTACAATACAAGACTCTGATCCCCTCCTCTCTCTTTTCAAAGTGAAGGGTGTGAAACTTTTCACCATCAAGAATCCACACTGTACATATTCGGACCAGAAAAGACGTCTCTCTACCTTACTTTCCGGGAGGGGAAAGCAGAGAAGGGAGAAGGAGGAGGAGGAGAAATGGAGGAGTTGGGAATTCGGAATGAGGAATCAGAAAAGTTTCAAAATCACGTAGGCTCCATTACCACCGCCGCTTCCCTTCTCCCCCTTCTGTACAAAAACCTCCTGTCCACACTCTACACACACACCCTCTCTCTCACACAGGGAGAGAGGGTGTGTGTTTGAAGGTACATGGGAATGACATGACATGGCTCATAGCCCACGAGGAGCACTAGAGAGAGAGAGAGAGAAAACTGTTTTTTATTCCGATATTATTCCTTGTTCTTGAATCGGCGATTAGTTTTGAATCCATAAGAGCACGATCACGATCCCCCCATCATCACGCTTTACCCTCACACACACACACACACACGTCACACACACGGATAAAGAGATGGGGAGTAACGAAACAATTTTGTGAAGAACAACAAACAATTATTGACACTAACAAGCAATGCACAAGGTTAGAGATGTCATGAAATACGAGAATTTTTGCACACCACAATTCACCCCTCCCAGAGATCCGTGACCTCTGAATGTCAAGAGGAAAGGAGGGCAAAAAAAGGATTGTAAAATACACGATCTCTCAAGAGAGAAGGAATTCATGATGACAAGGAAGACGTCGGATCATGTCACATCAATTTTGGTCGACGACAGCTACACACAGAAATGGAGGAGTGTAAAAAGTTAAAATATTCCTAATTTTGCAGGTATCAAAATGTCTGGCCAATTTCCCGCACACCCACAACCACGATGGGATTGTAGTGTGTGGAAAATGTCAAATTTTTTGTTCATAAAAAATAGCAGACACATGTTAGAGTGTACAGAGAGTGAGTGTAGGACATATATTTAATTATGTAAGGTCTACATGAATTTTAATAGGGTTTCCCCTAAATTACTCAAGTCTTTTGTAATTTTCAGTGTAGTGTGCAGTGTATGTGTGCAGTGTGTGTGTGTGTGGATTCTGGTACTTTCCCCGTAGCATAGTAATGTGGTCTAATGTGGCCCCTCTCTGAATTAGTTGGTACGCATTACAGTAACAGGGAGAAAAGTACGAGGGTGAACAAGTGGAATGTTCGGAAATGTACCAGAAAAGATACCCGGGATTGCATTGCATAGACTGTAGATTTACAAGGAGGAGGATCGGAGTGAGTTAGGGAGGAGGAAGGATGTGAATTTGATGTGAATGGACAGGAAATATTCATGAGTGTCTGGAGATAAAATGCAGGGAAAGAGGAAGGAGAAGGAAAGAAAGCAGAATGAAAAGAGGAATTTCCACACACACGAGAGAGAGAGAGGGAAAATAGTGTGCGAGATAATACATGAGATGTGTGTGTGTGATATATACAGTTTCTCAAGTATTCTTCTTGCAGGTAAAAGAAAAAGAGAAAGAGAAAAAACTTATTACGAACCATGTACCTCGTTTGAATTTTGCAAAATATATTTTTTTCACAACAAAAATACGAGCCAACTTTGCATATGACAGACACACACACACACAGTGGAATGTAGAATAGGAGAAAATTTGTGTTCGGGAATCGCAATGTTGTCTGAGAGAAAATGAAATGTAAATGTGGAGTTGACCTCCCGATGACATCACACACTCCAGGAAACAAGGTCAGCCTCAATTCCGGCTGATGGTGACTACTACACACACACACACACGCTGTCTCTCTATTTCCATACTTTTTACCATGGGGGGATGGCGGTGGAGGAAATGAACATCTCTTAGGAGATATATCTCACAAAACTCAAGTCGAGACTCACACACAATTTTGTTATTCATCGTCCCCGTCATCCCAACTACACACACTCTCTCTCTACCTGCCTGCCTGTGTGTGTGTGTGTGTACAAGTTTTGACTTGCTGACTGTGTGTAGTTTTGTACACTCATCTATTTTATATATAAATTGAGGGGTATGTAGTTTCGGGGGAGGTTCTATCTGTACTTGTGTGTGTGTGTGCTCCGTAATCTTTGCACCATGCTTAATATTTTAAGGACTGGGAAAAGTTGCCCAACTCGCAATTCCCGGGGCTTTTCTTATCCACATCCAGTGAAATCCTCCACCTCCTTCCATCCCCGCCTGTCTCACACACACACACAACTTACGAGAGAGAAAAGTGTGTACAAATATATATATATAGAGAGAAAATTTCCCTCATTCATTTCTTATGGAATATTCTGAGGGAGGAAGAGGAGAGTTTACTTTTAGTTTTATGAAAATCCAGGCTTTTAGCCTGTTTTTTTGATTTCCAACACACACACACACAGTTAGTGCTTTGCATTGCAAAGGGAATGTCCTCATATCTCGGCGTATCAATCCTAATTGTATTGTACGAGGCAATTTATAAAGAGAGGGAGGGAGGGCTTTATAGGGGACGATGAGGTATGAACGAACCACTCAAAATGTTACTTGAGATCACTTTAAATGGTAAAAATGGGACCACAAAATTTTTAGAGGGCTATTTACCTATTTTCGCCATTGAATATTTTAGCAAGAGAAACGGAAAATTAGCGGAGGAATAAAAAATTGCAATTTTTGAATGAAGTTAAAAAACAAAGAAAAATCTGCTTCATTTTTACATTCACTCCAATTTTTTGTCTTCATTAGTAACTGAACGAATTTTGAAAGTTCCCCCCTAAGTGGGAAGAATGACAAGGATTACTCTAGTAAAAGAAATCTACAGAAATTACTTAATTTTGTAATTGGCATTTTTTTCTAAAAAAACAGATACAGTCGAAATGTAAAGGCTTTTGCTGACCCGAAAATCCCGGAAATTAGTCAATCACTCTCCCTTCCTTTCTCGGAAATTTGATTGAGCCATTCCACCCGTCCATCCCACTAAAAACGAACTGTGCATTGTACAACTAGCCAACTGCCCTTGAATAATGAATGACCATTTAATAGTGTAGACACACACTGCACTGCATACACACCATCCCCTCCTCTGGCACTCCATGATGGAGCCAAAATAGTAAATCTTACTCTTGACCTTTTATTATGTATCAACTTGGAATGGTTGACTGGGACTCATAATATATTTTGCATATATACAATATTTGTGTTCCTCCACAATTTCGGAACACTTTACCCCTCACTCTCTCTCTGCTCTTTACTTGGTTGTAAACTTAACCAGAGAGAGAGAGAGGAGGATTTACGTCACATACTTTCATACATCATTCATACACAATTCTACACTAAATATGCATAACAGGGAAATGGCAAGACACAGAATCGCTATGGACTCTGAATTTTCTCTCTCTCGCAAATCTCCACAGTTTCACAACTCAAACTCTGACTTTAACTCCTATGTGTGTCTGTGTGTGTGTTAGTCAACTTCAACTCCATCTCAAATCTCACGGCTCTCCAACTAAAGACACACACACTCTCACAGAGAAAGGAGTAACAGTACCACACACACACAAACTTGAGTTTAATTTTCAAATCTAGCCTAAAACATTTTACGAGATGACATGACGTAATGTGTGTGTGTGTGTGTAATACGGCTTGTGTAGGCGTGTAATCACAAATTCCTCTCTCTCCAACAACAACTTAATCCTTAAGGGCTTTCACCCTCGAAAGGAAGGAAGCCACCTTCTCTCCTCCTTTGGTGGAAAGCGTGTGTGTGTGTGTTCTGCCCCTCTGGATTATTTATCCTTTTAATTAAGGACTCTTTCTTTTAATTCCAATCTTGTGTATTTACACACAGACACACACACTCACACAAACAGTATCTCTCTTTGAACACACACATTTCTAAAGTACTATTTCTCCACACACACACGATTCTGTTTTAAGTGTACCTCTCTCTCTCTCTTCTTGCATTCCCTCTGAATTTTATTAGACTAATTAAATTTTTTTTGTGTGTATTCTCTCAGAAACGGCCAAAACTCGTATTTTCCCTTGTCCTGCAGCTTCGCTCTTGTCTTCTATGGTTTTTGCCAAAAAAATCTGGTAACAAAATACTGTCCGTCTCTCTCTCTCTCTCTCTCACACACACACACACACACACAAACGCCGTAATATTTCCGACTGACCATTTTTGAATATGATCAAATTACAACTGAATGCGGTGTGTGTGTGCCTGTGTGTGGTGTCTTCTTCCCTCTCACCCCATATTCCGTCTCTCTCTCGCTCTTTTTTACAGGTCACGCTTCGCCGCCACAACCACGCACACACACACACGTTCACGTACACGTTCTGTAGACAAGAAGAGAGTCTGGAGTGTAAATTGACACTATGCGGACAAAATTGTCAAACATAAAATTGCAACAATCTGCTCCTTTTCTGACTTTCCTCTCTCTTCTTCTCTCTCTCTTTGTGTGTGTCTACACCGTTAAAAACACCAGCCAAGTCACACACACGCAGTTAAATCTCTTGACAAACGCCCCAGTTTTGTTCGTACACCCGTCCAAATTTATGTGCAGACTCTCTGCAGACAAAAAAAGTCCCACTGCACATCTCACATTCGGATGAAGGGCAGGGAATTTATGTCAAGTCTCTCTCCCTTCCCTTCTCTTGGTTCGGATAATCGACCATCGATATGACCATATTGTAGACCATGAAACAAAAGCGTGTGTGTGCCTGTGAGAGAGAGAGAGAGAGAGAAAATAGCATGAAAACAGAGGATGAATAGCAAAAAGCCACGGGAATACACGGGGATGAGATACGGTGTGATAGAATCTATCATTTATCATAATCAACTCACCCTCTCTCTCCCTGTTGTGTGTGTGTGTGTGTGTGTGTATTTCCAGGGACGAAGGGAGAGAGAGAGAGCATAACAAATTCATACGACATAAATCGTGGAGCCTTGCTTAAGCATGAATTGGGAGATAGAGAGGAAAAAATGCTAAGTAGAAATTTATTTGAGGGTAAGATAGTCATCTACCTGCTCTCTTCAAAAAAAAAGAACTTCATGAGAGCTGGAGAAGGTCGTGTGAATCAAAAAGGGAAACCACAGGCACACACACACAACACACACGAGTACTGTAGGAGAAGAGTCGGAGAAACTTGAATCTGTCAGGGAAGACAAGGGAGGTATGGCTATGGAGAGTTTCTACAACACCAAGTTTAACTCTCTTTTATTATTCCCATACTTTATATATAGACACACACACACACGGCTGACGTGCATATCTGATGTGGTAAAAAATGTACATTAGCTCTGAGTGCTGGAGAGAAGAAAAGAAAATGGATACATTTTAATGGTGAAGGTGCATTGGATCGCATCAACTTTTTGACTGTTTTTTTTCACGACGGCCCTAATATCCTTATCGAGTTCACACTCCCATGTAAACCTATCAAGATTTTGAGAGTTCCAGATCCACTCAAAATGAAACCAGTATGTACTTACGTCATTTTCTGTAGTCCCTCTGAACTGAATTTTCTGACTCTGCCTGTTGGACAAGTTACGAACAAGTTTTCTTCTTCCAGATTAGAAAAAAAGGTGAGGAAATCATGTGCTTGGATTGTCTGTCAGGGAAATCATTTAAATTAGGCTAAACCCAATCAATTTTATCAACTGTCCTCACAAATTAAATTAAAATAAATTTTTAAAAAAATAATTTTTCTTTTCGCACTTTTAAAAATAGGCGCTACTCGTCAAGGATTTCTACCCACATTTTCAGTTACATTACTATCCTTTATTTTTTAAAAAAACTTATTAGTGACATTTATGACTATAAAAATGCTGAAGCTACTCTCTCGTCATCTGCCAACTGGACACACACACGCTCTCTCTTCCGCTCTCTTTGAATGAAGCACTTTACTGGACAAAGGAGAAGGATTAGTGACACACAATGCACACACATGTCTGGACAAAATAGGAATTTGTGAGGGGGAGGAATGGATTTGACTGTAGAGTATCGATGGGAAAATAATAAAAATATGTGTAACATGATGATGTGGGACTGACCACCACCATCATCGGCAGTAGAGGAAGGAAGAAGTGAAAGGATCTCTCTCCTTCTCTCTCACGCACTCACTCAATCCTAATCTTTATCAAGTCTAATCTGAAGAGTAATGGTTTTCCATTGTTGTAAAATATCCTGGCCCAGTGTAATTTGACAATAACTCGGGTGTAGGTAATGCTATGAGAGCCACAAGGAAGCATTCCATAGCCAATCCATGACACACACTCTCTTATACCTACATCCCTCTCTCCACACACACACACCACAAACTTCGGTGAGTAAAGGTATCTCTAAAAGTTACATTCCTACACATAGTCCTACACACACACATAGTCCTGAATGTATCGTACGCTAGACAATGCGAGGACACAATAAAATGCACTTTGTAAAGGGATAACTACATCGTTTGTACATATAATGTGGTCCAGGAGAACGAGAGCACACACACACACACAAAGAGAGAGAGACAGGACTGAGGGGTATCCAGTCAGTCAGACTTGGATCCTCCTCCTCAGGAGAAGCTGAACGAAGAAGAGAAGACCTGGAGGCTCCCTTTATAAACACACACACACATCTCTCTCTCTCGTAATTCTACCTCTGTGTGTGTGTGTGTTCGTATCCTCGTAACTTTTTTGTGGATCGACTGCTTGCTTGCTCCTCGTTCCTCCTGAGCTAAGCGTATCAAAACCCGTAAGCATGAGCAAAAGGATACAAAGACACACACACGTACACGGAGCAGTAGAGGCACACAGACACACACAGGAGAGAGAGAAGTGTGGGGAAACTGGAGGGCAAGAGAATTTCGAGCTCAGTTGGCCCACAGACGTTGAGGATGGAGGGACTGTCGTCGTCGTGTCCATTTCTAAAAAATTTAACACAACAAATCTCAGACAGTTAAGCTTAAGAGAGTGAGAGTGAGTGTGTGTGTGGAGAACATGTAAGAGTCATGCTTCACTATTTCCAGCTGGGAAACAAAAGAGGGGAAAAACACAATAAAGACACGCACACAAAAGATACGGGGGCACAATAGGAAGAGAGTGAATTCCCTGTGTACAAATTGATTTTTATAGTGCCACATTTTTCTTAATTTGAAAAAGTGAACCAGACTTTAGTGCCGTGTGTTCCAGTACACAAGTAGAGAGAGTGTGTACGTGTGTGTGGTTGAAAGGAAGAAGGAGGAAGAGATATGGAGGAGTGAGGGAGAGATAAAAGGAATTAAGGATTAAATGAATGTTGAGTAGAGAAGAAGGAGAACCTCCACTCTCAACAGTTTACAATTTTATTAGGAAAATTTATTCGCACAAAAAACCGCTCCGGTTTTCTTACCCTCCTCTGCTGCTGCTTCTCGTCGGTTCGGGGAAGAAAACACTTGACTGGAACCAATCAACCTCAACCCAAAGTGTACGTATTGTAGCTGGAGGAACTAATGCTGGAGAAAAAGTGAAGTGATTGTGATTTGTGAAAATTGCTCTCTTTCCTTCAGAAGTGGGTAGCCACCACTCATCCTTGTGTATTTATTTTTGTTGCGCCTCCACCCACGACACGCAAACACACACGTCTCTCTCTCCATGGACAATAATCATAATAATATTCTGGAAGAAGGAAGGACACAGATACTTGAATTTCACTCCTATTGACACAACCTTTATCATCCTGCAGAAGCGTGTGTGTTCACCAGTTTTTTAATCTAGTACTTTTCTTGTACACACACAGTTTTCTGGAGACTCACTACCCGGTTTTTTTAATATTATTATTATTGGGGACGCAGTGATGTGTACTCAGTGAAATCCCTGACTTTATTTACTATTTGACATAAAAAGGATGCGGGAGGACGGGAGAGACCATTAAATATTATTATTGTTGTCCTTGTCGCAATGATCATTGTCCTCCTTTCTTTCCCATTACCTCAATATCTTGGAAGAAGAGAAGAGGAGGTGAAGTCATGGTGAGAGGAGACCAGGGCACACACACAACTGTTTATGTGCCTTACCAGTCCACCTCTCTCTCTCTCTCTCTCCAAGTCCCTTTCGTCTGACTGAATAGTGTGTGTGTAAAAGTCACTTGTATGGAAATGATTTACCAGTACCTCTCCACTTACCTACAGCTTATGAGTTTTGTGTATGCTCTTTTCCTCATACAGACACACACACACTAGCTAGCTAGAGAGAGGATAATCAAGACTTTTCCCCCCTCCGTTTTTGACTTTCCAGTTTGGACAGTTTTGGGAGTTTTTCAAAAGCCGAGTTTCGAAGCTGGGGAAAACTTGACAAGTTGAAGGAGTTGCGAGAAGACTTTTTCAAGTGGAAATGGAACGTGAAGAGATCCACACACACACATAGGATAAAGAGAGAAGAGAGAGAGAGAGAGAGTCTCGTCGTTTGCGCTCCTACCTCGAACAAGTCAACTGTACTCCATGGTGGACAATAAGCCATTCAACTGTGGAATTTTTATAGCTGGACACCACAGGTGATTTTCTGAGGGAGAAAAACCAAGTACACACAACCACACAGCCACTACAACTAACTAGAGAGAGAAAAAGAGAGAGACACACACACAAGGACTAGGGAAATAAAATATGAATTTATACACAACAATCTCCCCTTGCTAAACATAGCACAACTCTTCCTCTCATATTCCACCCAGAAAAAGTTAGCCCTCGTGTACTAGTGGAGAGGACAGTCATTATCATTACTCACGTGAGAGAGACACGCGCACACACACCGAGAGAGAGACAGACAGACAGACAGAAGAGGAGTAATGAATCATGAATAAAAATTTTGGCAGACAGACTGTGACGCGCACAACCCTTAGCCGAGACGAAGACACTGAAAAAACATGTGGACCACTTTGTGTCTTCCCGCCACAGACTGACCCGTAGCCATCGAGAAAAATGACCTTTTTGACAGTTACTTAGTGTGCGCGAAAGTGACAAGACAAGTGAGTGGGCGAGATGGATCCAACCATGGATTTCCAAGCTCGTCTCAAGATTCACAGTTTTTGTGCTCCGCGGAAGGGGAGGAAGAAACCAGGTCAGTTGTCCCGGTGGTTGTGGGGGGTCACAGCACTCCAGATTCTATTCCAGGTTGTCCTGGTAGCTGGGACGACGGGATTCAAGCTTGAGTCCGCCAGACCTGGTTGTGTCCGCCTCATATCCGCTACAAGTTCAAATCAGAATCCGGGTGTTCCTAATTTGCCAAGGACGACAGCATCTGGATCTCCTGCTCCGAATTTCGGGAAGCCTCCACCACATCCTCCTCTGCACAATCCGAGTGTTAATAAAGGGATAATGTTTAATGAGTCATTAAATATTTTGCGAACTGGAGGTCGAACTTCAACTCCTCCACCCCCGTCTTTACATAGTACTGCTGTTCCTGTGACCCCGTGGGTCAGTTACGAGTGTCACGTGAGGACGTTGAACGTTGATTTTTCTTCCACACCTAATTTAAACGAGAGTGTGAGGCGGGAAGATTTTGCTAGGATAAGTGCAATGACTGTTCAGTGTAATGACAAATT
>WJFB01002300.1:0-20416 GCA_009870185.1 Pygmarrhopalites habei
ATTTTTAACTTCTTCCGGGGAAAATGACTTTAGTTTCTCCTCAAGTTTCCCGTATAAGTTCCACTCCTCGGGGCAAAATTTACCCTTTTCCGGGGAAACTTTCCCTTCTGTTCTAAGAGTGTACACAGTTATAGTGATTAAATATTTATTAATTAAATTACAGGTCTCCGTTTCAAGACCTTGACAATAGACAATTCTAACGCCCAAAACTATTTCATAACAGAAGATACCTACTTCAAAGGATTTTTCTTCCGCATCCAAGTCGTGGTGACAGGTGATCTTGACTACTCAGACAAAAATGTGCAGGCCAAGATTGAGTCTATGATGCGTCAGATTGAAGAAACAAAATATGTAGGGAATGAAGGGAAAGTTCTGAATGAATGTTGGCTTCGAAATTTTCTACGTTATGCTCATAATTTGGAGGAGGCTGACTTACCACTCAATCTAACTACTGAAGCTAGCTTTAGTCAAAGTCTTCGTGAAAATTACTTGCCACCATCATCAGTTTTCTCAGAAGATGTCAAGTTTAACGAGGATGGAACAAAAATCCTTGCAACCCGTTATATTATCCAGACAGTCAACACTTGGAGTTCCCGTGAGGAGGTCGAAATGGTTCAAACATTCCGAGCAATCGCAGCAGCTCAAAGTCCACATTTGAATGTCACTCTATATAATCCTTATTTTATGTTCTTCGACCAGTTGACTGTCATTCGGAGTACTACACTCAAGAGTGTGGCCATTACGAGTGTCATCATGATTGCAATTTCCCTTGTATTTATCCCAAGTCACATTTGTTCCCTCTGGGTTGGCCTATCTATAGTGTCGATAGAGACGGGAGTATTGGGTTTCCTCGTCCTGTGGGGTGTCAGATTGGATGTCGTGTCGTCCATCTGTCTTATCATAAGTATTGGATTCTCTGTCGACTTTTCCGTTCACATTTCGTACGCCTACATTTGTTCAGAAGGGAGTACACCAGATGAGAGGGTGAGAGATTGTCTTCACTCGATGGGGATGCCTATAATCCAAGGGGCACTGTCGACTATTGTAGGAGTGATGTCACTCATCAATGCACCATCCTACGTTATGCTAACTTTTGCAAAGTCTATTACACTTGTAATGATCATTGCGGCGGCTCATGGACTACTATTGTTGCCAGTACTCCTCTCTCTTTTCTCTGGGTCTGGGACGGGGTTAGAGAACAAGGGTCATGTTGGGAAGGGAATGGAGATTAATGGGAAGTACAAGCGTAGAAAATCCATTGGGTAGTAATTTTATTTGATTCAAAATGGGAACTTGGATAGTACATCTCCAGCGCTTGAATTTCGCGTGCGCGCGTGTGTGGATGGCTGCGCCAGCCAAATAATGGAATGTGAGTGGAATGACTGTATGAAGTGCGACAACTGTGCCAAATAAATAGCATACTATTGTGTCAGGTCACATTTAGTTGACTGGTATCGAATTAGTAATTCATAATGCATTCATTTTCTCATTTAACGTCTCTAACGAGAACATTTTCATGAACTACTTTGAATTGCAGCGAGGAGCGTCCAGGAAATTTCAAGTAAAATGGAAAAAATAATTACCAATATAATTAATAGAACCAACTTTTTTTTAAAAAATCATTTTTCACGGCTCAGCAGTTTAGAAATTTCAATATTAAATACTGAGCAACGCCAACAATTTGCAGGACTAGTGCGAAATCAATGATCAATTAATCCGAAACTGTATTCCTTAATTTTATTATAAAAAAAACTTATTCAAAGCTGAAAGCTCACATATTGACAACATTTCAAACAGTTCTGCCTTTACACTCGAGTTTGTGGCGAAGAATATGAAATTTAAAAAGTTCTTTCAAGAGGTACTAAGCTTTTCCCAAAATGACTGTCAAGAAATAAACACACACATTTTGTAAGTAGTTCAATAAATAGCTATTAAATTTTGTATAGTATAAAAACTGTTACAAAAATAAATTTGATGAAATAAATAAATACTACTCTCAAACGAAGCTGGCGTTGAGTCTACTTTGTATTTAAAGCCAACTACAAATAGTTGGACTTTATGCTGTGGATGATGGAAATAAGCACAGGATGCGAAGTAAGCGAATGGTCTCATTTAGTAGGGTTGGACACAAGATGTGGATCGTGAGTCACAGAGGACGAGTACAAACTTTTTCCTCAGTCTAAACCGGTCAATGGGAGTTACTAGTCATTGGGGAGAAATCCGTGGTCCTTGTTGTTCCGGCGTCGAATTAATTGTGGGTAATGACAAGGATGGAGATGGTGGAGAAGGGACATGTATTTCCGCCGTCTCTTCATAAGAACTTTCACTTTTTCCTCCCTTAATTCGATTTCCAAGAGAGTCATGACGACTATGAAGTTTATCCAGAAGGAGGTACGAGTCATCCGAAATTCTCTTGATTAGATCTTGAAGAGTCAAGGATTTCTGAAAATATGATCACACATTAATAAGTTTGTTCAATTCTAAAAAGTAATTCAAAATGTAGAGATAATGAATTCCCCATCATGAATAATGAATAAATCAATGCTGACCTTTTCTTTCAATTCGGACACAAATTTATGAAGGTCAATTTTCCCCGTCTCAATTTTAGATTTGACTTGTTCAATAGTTTTATTGAGAACTCCAGATTTAATCCCATCTTCAATTTTAGCCACAAATTTCTGGAGTCTTTTTTCTGCATTTCGAAGTCTTTCTAAACCTTGTTTAATAATTTCAAGGATCTCTGCATCCTTATGTTCCCGGATTGTGGTTGTTATGTCGTCCAATGGGGATGGTGGTGCAGGGGGTAGTGGGACAGTAACTTGTTGTTGCTGCTGGAATTGAAGGGTTGTTCCAGATGGTTCGGAATCCGCCACTTCCCGGACGTATCTAATAGCCCCGGCAGGAATGATAAATTGATGTTGACTTTGTCCAGTGTGAACCACAGTCAACAAGAAGAATAAAATACAGTTAAGTAGAACTTTAACCATTTTGATTCGTTTCGTGCACAAAAATATGACAATCCGTTTTCTCTCTCTCTGTCGTTTTGCTACAGTATTTGTTTGTAAATACAAGTTTACACTTGAATGGATGGATGAAGACTGAGTAAAATCCTTTCATCACTTTTTGACTATTTATAGCGATTTCGAGACCAAAGAACTTTTCCAAATGTCTTTTTCCCATGGAATATCCAAGTGGTGAGAAGAAAATACATGGATCATATCAAAATTTTAAAAAGGTTACAAAATAAGTTTACGACTACTTCGTTCATGGTGAATAAAATGTGGGATTGATATAGAATAGAACCAGACGTGGGAAAATGATGACAAGACTGTAGGACATTTGCTTGTATTTTGGCTGGCTGAAGTTCTTTTTGGTACTGTAAATCATTCACTCTCTCTAGACATTCACATTGATTTAAGTGGGATCTTTCCATAAAATATTGTGGATTTACAAAGCATTTGTTTGATTGTTACAGATGGTCACAGAATACTTGAATATGACATTAAACGTACATTAAAGAAACGAAACTTTTAGGAACATTATCCATCCTTGACCAGCAACTTTTTCATTTTTGACATCAATCTGGACCATCGCAAAACACATGGATTTCAAATTATGACTGAGGACGTTAGTCGTTATCATTGCTTTATCATTCGTTTGATAAGATATTTACGACCATCATAACACTGTGGTGTAATTCGACACATGGTGATTCATAAAGGATTACGGTAAGAATTTGTACTGAAGAAATGCGCAAAAAATTGAACTGTAATTGTTTCACTTCACTTCGTTTCAGCAGTGAACATTCAAAAAAGATGCATATGGGATTAACATTTTGACTAACACAATGTCGTTAATCAGTCTACAAAACACTGTTCATGTACATCAGTGGAGAAACAATCTAGTTAATATTCAGTCCATTTGAAAAAATAATTTGTGCTTATATATATTATGTTCGTGTACATAATTACCACCATGAAAAACTGATGTGAACAGTAAACTTTTACTTTATTAATACTAATTTCCTATTGGAGGAGGGAGAGGGAGAGTACCAGGAGCTAGTCTTCGTAGATTAAGCATGACAGGATGGTGGTAGACAAATCCAACCAAATTTGGAACCTGACTGCCATTTATTTTACGTGCAAAGTTTCTCAAATTAGTTGACCACCTTATCCAAGGTTGGAGATTGATCTGCGGCATCTGTATACGATTACATAATCATTTTTCTTTCTCTCTCTCTCTCTCTCTCTCTCTCTCTCTCAATACACATACTCAACAGTATAGTTGAAAAGGAACCAAATCTTACAGTTTGAGCAATCATGGCTAGTCTTTTGTCTGCTATGTCAAGGCCTCCTTCATCAGTCTCATCCAGTGGCATAGTATTCGGCTTATTCTGTAAATCGCCTGCATAGATTGGCTCTAGAGTCTCTACCAGATGAACATTTTGATTTTGAACTCGACTCGGATTCAAAACACCACCAAGAGTTACTACCCTAATTAAATGTAAAACGTTATTGCTGTTATATGTGCATATACATGAAGCATTAAAAATATTTAAGTACACTTACATTATATCAATACCAAAGCCATCCTGGTCACCAATACAAAGAACGAATTTTCTTTTTCGTTATTGGGTGAGGAGATTTACAAATTAGACATGCCAGTGTACGGAAGCTGTGAGAGCCATAACCTCCAGAGTCTATCATGAGATAATCTTCAAATTAATTTTTAATTATTTAAATTATTCTGAGTCAACTCGTGACACATACCGTCTGCCTCTACCAGCAATTGAAAATGAGCATTTGTTCCGACTCTCGTCCACACTGGAATAAAATTTTAGAAAACTGTTTTAGTCATTTGTGCATAAAAATACTTTTCAAAATAATAATACTATCTCACATCTCATATCAAAATCTTGTGGCAATGGAGTTGGGGCAGGGTGTGTTAATGGGAATGGTTGCCAGCCCACAAGGTCAAGATGTTGATACTCTAATGTGACATGAGGTCCACTAATTCTGACCGATCGTGCACAATGAGTAATCACAGGAAATCTATTTCTAGGAATCTAAAATTATATGACATATCAATAATTTAATGCAATCAATGAAATATAATTTTTATATACATTTAGAATTATGATTCATGTTTACTTACCTGAAATTCATTCGCAAGTCGACACAAAGATTCGTCCACAGACCTTTGATTTATTTGGTCACCCATCTCCAATTCCATCGTGTGGCACAGGTCACGAAGAGTGATTGTCTGTTGTAAATTCACCCTGAAGTGTAATTCAACAGCAACACAGGCATCGAGGGTCATCTTAATTGCATCTTGTGGGTTGTTCCACCATAGTCCACCATAATTGAAATTGTTGTTATTGACATTGTTGTTGTAACGTACTACAAAATTCCACAAGAAATTAGTAGCAGCTGTGTCCATCAATTGTTGATTATTCATGGTGACACAATTAAGTCAAATTTTCACAAAAAACGACACGAATGAAGGGGAAAAAACTCGTCTCTACACTGCACTTCTACACTCTACAGTTCGTCTTGCCGCCGTATAATTCAAAAAACCGAACAGCTGACCCCTTTAACAGTCAGACCGAACTCCGTCAGTTGAGTTAATTAATTAATTAATTCCGCAATTTAGTTGAGTTTTGATTTATTAAAATCGTGTTCACCTTTCAAACTCTTATCATCATTTGTATCTATTGAAATTCAGCTAAAACGGTAAGCTTTTATGCGATTCTCTTGCCAATTATTTTTACTCGGAATTCGTTGTGGCATTTTATACGTTTCATTAAATTCAATGCAATTTGTAAAATAAAATCAACTTTGTTGTTTACAGAAATGGATAGTGGTGGTTTCACTCCTCCTCACGAGGATGTAAATGCAAAAGAGAAAAGAAATTGGAGTACAAAAAAGCGATTTGAGGTTGATAGAGACAGGTTGTCTGGAATTTTGTCAAAAACATTGGCTAAGGGTATTGTTCGACTCTCAAAACTGGAAACTCCAGACGGATGTTTACTAGTTAACTTAAAAGAAATGTTTGGAACTGAGGATGAAGCTGAAATTGCTGCCAAACAGTTTCAAAACTTGAAAATAGCTGAATCTCGTAATATTTGTTTGTGGGAAGAATGCTATGACCCAACTGATCCCGAGGAGGACAAGGAGAAGAAAAGAAAATTACTTTTTTCATCTCCCAAATTATTAGCTGAGGTAAATTTTTATTTCTCTCTTTTCATATCACAATAATACTATATTGTGCTTTTTTTCTTCTTTGATTACAAATGTAATATTTCTGAATTTATTTGTGTAGCATATTCTGAGTGACCATCATACTGGAGACTTTAATTGCCGTTGGCCAGATTGTCCAAGAAAGGGAGAGAAATTAATTGGTAAATTCGATTGGACGAATCATGTGTGTGTGTGTGGGATTTGATCCATTTGTGTGCGGTGTAAGTGCATCATACAATTTATTGTGCATATTGCAAGTAATATATGTAAGATGTATTAGTTGACGTACGTCATATGCTGATTTTTTGTATTTATCTTCAGGTTTGCAAAAGATCTTTCGCAATAGAGAAGCCTTATGTTGAACATATGGCCACCCACTCAACAAAGGAAAAGAATGATTATTTGGAATTAAGAAAATCAGCAGAGTTTTCTTTTCAACAACCTCTTCCGATTACCAGACAATTGAACACCGACAGTTCTATCCGGTTCAGACAAAAAAAATTTCCCAACCCCAACTTTATATGCCTTCACTTTGCTTGTAATAAATCATCCCGATCTAAATGAGACTACTGTTCCATTCATGCTTCTTACCGCAACATCATTTGGGACATTGACCCTCCCTCCCCTCTCTACTTTTTTCAAAATCCAACAACAACCACAGAGGGAGATTTTGTCTGGAGAAGAGAGACTCTCTGAAAATGATGGTCAATGGAAGATAGTTTGTGCTCGAGAGGATTGTTTCATGCCATTTAATATACAACAACCACCCTTCTGTTCTAAAAAATGCAAGGAGGATTTTGAGTGGAAATTAAAATTACAAGAGGAAGGAGCTGCTTCACTCCCCGGTCCATCTGTTCGACTTACGGAGATTGTCGATTTACCACCCGATTATTATGGACCCTGTCAGAAACGACTCAATGATCTCCTTGTCAAGAATAGTATGAAGCATGTCAAATTCCGAATGGGTAAGGGTGGCTGGGCTTCACTTTGTAATAATATTGGTTGTAACAAACTGCAGAAAAGTTGCACCAAGCAAATGGCACAAGGAGAGTGATGTCAAAGCTAAAGACTCTCCAAAATTAATCTTCAAAGAAGATGATGATGCTGTCTACAGTCAGTCAGTTCCTGGACAATGGACTCAAAATGATGAATATTGGACCCGTCGTCGTTGGAATATTGAAAAATCAAAGTGGGAAAAGGTCTGTTGGAATTGGAACTGTAATGAAATTATGCACAAAGAGGGTTTCTGTTCATCATGTAAACAAACTATCACCCTCCCTGAAATCACAACAACCGTCTCAATAGATCACAAAAGGTCTCGTAGCTATAGTTCTGGAAGTTCACCAAGTCGCGGAAGAAAAGTTCAAGCTAAATAAAATGATTGTTGTCGAATTTTTAATACGTCTTCACAATAAATGATACTAATTAACGACTAAAACCAATTTTTATGTACAACAACAATTTGCAATGGCATTTATTCAATACTAATAATCCATACTAAATATTTTTACTCAAATGTGCTCATTTATACAAATTCCGCGAAAATTTAATCTTCTCTGTGGATTCATCAAAGGCAGCATCGTTGATGTTCAACATGAGACTGTTTCCGTTGAGGTACAGCTTATTTTGGGAAGTAGCCAGAGTCCTTGCAATTCCTTGGGCTGCCCGAATCTTCCGGAGTTTTAAATAACCTGGACTTTGACCAATAGCTTCACCCAAGTAAACAAATCACCAAGAAAACATTGCACACAGTTAAGGAAAATAATATTTTGAATCAATTTTGCCTACCAAAATGAGAGATAATATTTCATAATAGAAAGCGAGCGCAAGATTCAGCATGAAAGTCGAGTAAAAAGTAGTACCATGGACTAGGATTCAGATTACTAAAGAAATTAATCACGATCCAAGATTCTCCTTGTAGAGTAGAATATATATAACATATATTTAAAAAATGTCTCATAACCCTTTAGTAGACTGTGTATTAAAACTTGAGACAGTCCCAGGTCACTCATTAAAAATTCATCATGAACAATATGTTATGTCATAATATCTTTGAATTGAATGAGTGGAAAAGTTATGAATAAATATAAATCGTGAGAGAGAAATATTAGTTCAATTTTCCACTGCCCTTACAATGGTACACAATGAAACCTCTGTGGACCATCAAGATTACAGTGGGGAGAACTTGAGCTCAAATTCGCAATGCTCATCATTATCTTGTCCATTATTATTCAGCGGTACTACTTTCACTCGACTTGTAATTTCATGTAGCACTCTGGAAAAATATCAAGATTATTGATTAAATTGTATGAAAAGGATATCATTTTTGCAGCCTCGGCTTCTCCCTCAGCGTGGACAATCTTTTGTTGTTTCTCCTGAACTGCACGATCAACGACAAATGCGGCTCGTTGTGCTTCCTCTGTAAAAAACCATTATTCAGAGGTAATATATCAAAATCCCAATCTTCTTCATATATGTCTAATAATAATCATCATCATCATAATATGACTCACGTTGAGCAACTTGTTTGGCTTCTACGGCGGCTGTGTATTCTCTTCCAAAACTCAGTTCAGTAATGGACACATCATCCAGAATTATGTTGAAATCTCTTGCCCTCTCAGTCAGCTCTCTTCTAATGAGTAAAGACACCTACAACAACAACAACAAAGAATTAGCAAAGTGAACAAAATATGTATACAAAAAGTTTGTATTATGCTTTCGTAGTTGTAATGAATTTTTACCTGCTGACGTTGTGTAATAAGTTGAGACGCATTAAATTTTGCAACAACACTTTTCAAAACTTCATTGACGATTGAAGGTAACACTTTTTCATCATAATCGAGACCCAATTGACGGTAGACAGCCGGGAGTGACAATGCATCAGGTCGAGAGAGAACTCGAAGGGAAATGTTGACCATTTGAAGGTCCTTACTACCAGTAGGTGAAGAGATCTTTCGTGGTCTTGAACGAATGTCATAAATGATAGGATACTGAAACCATGGAAGTCGAAAGTGCAGTCCTTCTGTCAAAATGTAATCTTGAACACCACCAACTCTGTTGAATATGATTGCTCTCTGTCCTCCTTCAACTGTCAATGAAAAATAACAAGAATGAGATTTGAACAATACAATTTGGTTAATTTATATTATATTGAAAAAACGACACACAGTAGGAAATAATTGTGAGACCTTTCTCTCTTCTCTCCTATTTATTTACCTGTGTACATGGCTTGTTGAATTCCATAGGCGGTAGCCCCAACTGCAGCCAAAATTTTCAGTCCGAGACCTAATCCTCTAGGGCCTCCAATCTTCCCAGCCAGGTCACCGAATTTGCTCTGTGCCATGTCGATCCGAGTGTCGTAATCCCAATTTTTCCAAAGATGATGAAATGAGAAGGGGTGCACGCGAGAATAAAATTCCGGCAACTTTTTTTTCGGTTTGAACGAGGACCGCGAGTGTAGGGGGTGCGCGTGACGGTCGGCGGAGCATTCGAAAAAATCGTCCATTTTCCTGCAATTTGTGTCTAGGCTGATGTTTAATCGCAATTAAAGTTTGACGTTGAACCTCAAGAATGTCGGCTCCACGTTCGCACGACGGTAAGTATTTTTTTATCCCTTTTTAATTTATCTTTTTCTCTGTGTACAATTGTGTAGATTTGAAATTTTGTAAAATTTTATTGACCAGGTTTTTTTCTGTTACAGAAATTGAGGCTCATGCAAAGAATTTACAAGAGACGAGAAAAGCCAAGCCGGAAATTGCAGAGTCTGACCGGATTGGCTTTGGAGAGTCGGGTCATTTTGACAATGACATTTTTGGGTCTGGTTCAAAAAATAGATTTGAAGGATATAATGATTCTATTGCAGTCAATGATGATGATATGGAGGTAAATACTTTCTCTCTCTCTCTCTATATATATATATATATATATATCTATCTATCTATCTCATAATTTTTGTATGAATACAAATAATCAAGTTCATGTATAAAAATGTAATCATTTAATTTTTTCTTAGGATGATGATGATGACAATCTACCACCAACAGGAGGAGGACGAGCTCGACCCAGTTACAATGCTCCATCTCATATTTTGAGAGACATCCCACAGGCTGACAAGGATATTGATCCTTTTGCTGAACATCGGAGACCCACTATTGTTGACCGACAACGGCACAATGAGTATTTGAGCAGAGCATCAAAGTTGATCATCTCTCCTGAAAGAGCCGACCCCTTCATTGATGGTTTGTACCTTTTCTTTCATCTCTTTTAGTATGTACTACACTCTCTGTAAACTGTAAAGGTAATGTTCGTCTGAGGACACTTCGCACAGGTTATGTTTGTTGCCAAAAGCATTATATTTTAAGAGGATATAAGCAAGAAAACAATATACATTCCCAATTTACTACTACTAGTCATATGAGAATTTTTAATTATTATTACTACTATATTAATAATATTTATTATACTTTTGATTTCTTCTTCCAAACTCCCGTGATGGATAGCCCGCACAGCTCCTTGCAAAAGGTTTACGGTAAAAAAAAGGGTCGGACACGTCGTCATCAATATTGTCAACAAGAATTTGCAGAGTCGAATGTTAGTTTGTCTGTGTATGAATGAAGTGAGTATGAAAGGTGTGTGCTTGTGCTTTCAAAACGTATTTATCATTATTTTTTTTCTCTATATTCCGTTCCGTTAGTATTGGTTATAAATTACGTGACAAGTTTATAGTCCATTGTGTTTTCCAAAAAGAAATCTTGTTATCTAAATGCCACTAAATGAATATTTATTTAAACTGAAGAATTTGAAATTTGACATTTATCTAATCACATAATATTCAAAGCATACATTAATGCTGTACCCAAAAATTTCCTACCATTATAAAAGAGCTGTCCGTAATCCTTTGCAGATTTGAAAAAATTAAAAAAATGACGAGGCTTTGGAGAGGGAGAGAGTACTCATCCAGGTAAGTCTTGTGAATTTTCCCCGACGTACACACAACAAAAGAGGCATGGTATTTCCAAATCCAAGTTAAAATTGATGTCGTCAACATCACTCACGATTGCCATCGTCAGCAGTCATGCAATCATCACTTTTTACCTCTTTCTGTTTTTGTTATTTTCCATGTACATATTTTTACTGTATGCTGATTTGTTGTTGAGCTCTAGAGCTATTTTCTCTTTTTTTCTGAAAAAAACTACAAAAAGTTTTTTTTCTATTTAGAATCTTGCAGTGACTGCATACAAATATCAATAGCAAAGCAGTAAAAAGTATTATTTGATCGTAGACTATTCATATTATATGGCAATTTGTCTCTTTTTCTGTCTCTTATTTTGTGTGTGAAAGGTTGGAATGAATGGAGTTACACGTGTGAGACTAATGCGAGATTATTTCTAGGTGAAATTATAGATTTGCAGCCCTGCATCGATAATTCTTGTCCACGGGGTTCTTTGATGGATCAATCTGGCACACCAACGTACGTAACCTGTGTCAGTTGTCTCAACTCATATTCTCCATTTTTTCGGAATATCTCGCCGACTGCATTTATTGTATTTTTTGGCGATTCTTTCGTAATTAGTTAACAGTGTTAACTTAACACAATACACAAGTAATAGAAAATTTGTATTTTAAAAATCAATGTAATTCAGAATTGTTCATTGTAAACTATTATGTACAACGTTTGAAATATTTCTCTTTTCCTCATCTATCATTTAGTGGAAGTGAGAATTAAAAGTTGATGGTAGTAAAGAGTGAGAATATGAGTTGATTATTTCGAGCAGGAACTGGTAAAATTTTTAACATTAGATCAAAAGAATACCTAATGGATTACTTGTTTGATGACTATGGTTCCGTTTAATATGTAACTGAATCGAAGAAAGAAGTATATGTATACATAATGCTAATATTAATAATTCTACATCATTATGATGTATCAATTTATCCAATCGTTACCCTTACATATGACTATATTGTGTAGTATAGGCAAAATTGGTTTTGTAGTTTTTGAAACTAACGAATATTATTCATTTTGGTTTTGTCCAGGTGGGAAAACGCCAGATCCTGGGGCTAGAACTTTTGCTGATCATATGCGAGAACAGGAACTTCGTACCCAACAAAGAGATGTAAGTGATATTATATTTATCAATTTCTTTTACAATTGACTTGTTTTATTGTTAAGCATTACATTATGTTCTTGTTTTAATGTCACAGATTCAACGAAGAATACAGGACAAAGTTAAGGATGGAGTACCCTTACTTCCGGTCTCCAATGGAGATGCAGTCAAGGCTCCAAAGAAAAGAGGTCGATGGGATCAAACTGCTATGGTATATATTAAATTTTTTTTGTTCATTTTAATTTTGTATTCGTTAAAGTTGGACGACATTTTTTAATGTGTGTACATGTTTTTATTTTTAAAAAATTAACAGGATGAAAATGCTGTTCCTATTAAGAAGAAGGCAAGTTGGGATACTGCAGAGACTCCGGGTCACACGGGCTGGGACGAAACTCCTGGACGACCTGTAAGTTGTTAGACAAATGAGGATAATAAATTACATTGTTTATTTTAAAAACATTTCATGGTACAGTTAAAACATTGTTGCATATTTTTTGAATTTCCAGGACGTCCCAAAGGGAAGTGAGACTCCAGGTGCTACCCCTGGAACGACTCATATGTGGGATCCAACGCCCGCTCATGCCTCGGTTAGTTAACATTTTGATATTAGACTATTGGTATTATTATTAATTATCAAAAATTCAAAAATAACAAATTTTCAAATTTTATCTTACATTAGACACCTGGTCATGGAAATGCCACTCCTAGTGTTGATCGAGGAGCTTCCATGAGAAGAAATCGTTGGGATGAGACACCAAAGTCGAATGTAAGCTTTACTTGTTTATTAGAGTAAAAATTAATGTTGGGTATTCATAAACGCAATTGCCACATTTAATATAGTGTAATTAGAATTTTTAATAGTAAAAGTTATCTTTTTCTTCAATGTTCGTGTTTTTTGAAAATTATAGGAAACACCTGGACACGCTGGTGGGTGGGCCGAGACTCCAAAAGTTGACAGAAGTGGAGTAGATATTATTCAAGACACACCAACTCCTTCCGCAAGTAAGCGGAAAAGTCGATGGGACGAGACACCAGCAGCGTCTTCTGTAAGTATTTTTGTCATTAGTTAAGAAATGAGTATTATACATGTTCCAATAAAATATACAAGAAAGATTTTACAATAATGAATGTGTACTCTTTTTTCGTATCAGATGACTCCCCAGACACCTTCTACTCCAATGACTCCTCACACTCCAAGCATGATGACCCCAAGTGGTGTCACTCCTATTGGTCCCAAGGCTATGGCCATGCAAACTCCATCAGCCAGTAAGTTGTTTTTCATACTCAAAATATGTTGAATGCCAATCTATGTATAACACTTGTGAATTAGAATGAATTGAAGGAGAATTTTAGTCATGTAGGTCAATTGATAGATATTATGTTCTTCTTTACTAATTCATTCAATTATTTGCAGGTCAACTTTTACAAATGACTCCTGAACAACTACAAGCATACCGGTGGGAAAAAGAGATTGATGAGAGAAATCGTCCTTTGACTGATGATGAATTGGAACAACTGTTTCCTCCTGGGTATAAAGTTCTACCTCCTCCAGCTGGTTACATCCCTATTCGAACACCAGCCAGAAAGTTGTCCGCTACTCCTACCCCCATCGCTGGAACTCCACAAGGATTTTTTATGCAGACAGAAGACAAGTCAGCAAAGTTTATTGATACTCAGCCCAAGGGAGGAAATTTACCCTTTTTAAAACCAGAGGATGCACAGTATTTTGACAAACTCCTCATCGATGTTGATGAAGAGGCTTTAAGTCCGGAAGAACAGAAGGAAAGGAAAATTATGAAACTTTTGTTAAAGATAAAAAATGGTACCCCACCAATGAGGAAATCAGCATTGAGGCAAATCACAGACAAGGCCAGGGAATTTGGAGCTGGTCCATTGTTTAACCAAATTTTACCTTTACTCATGTCTCCAACCTTGGAGGATCAAGAACGTCATTTACTTGTCAAAGTTATTGATCGAGTTTTGTACAAATTGGACGACCTTGTCAGACCTTATGTTCACAAGATTTTGGTCGTTATTGAGCCGTTGCTGATTGATGAGGATTACTACGCTCGTGTGGAAGGTCGAGAAATTATTTCTAATCTAGCAAAAGCAGCTGGGCTCGCTACCATGATTTCTACAATGCGTCCGGATATTGACAACATTGATGAGTGAGTACTATTAGTTTGATTGAAATTTTCTGTAAGTGATATATGTTGAACAATTCATTATTATAATTTTGATGGTAATATTAATTCTGTTATTAATTAAAACAGGTTCGTGCGTAACACAACTGCCCGTGCATTTGCTGTTGTTGCCTCCGCCTTGGGAATCCCATCACTTTTACCATTCCTGAAAGCCGTTTGTAAAAGTAAAAAATCTTGGCAAGCTAGACACACCGGCATCAAGATTGTTCGTAAGTTGTCAATAACAAGATACACATAATTTAAAATTTTCAAACAAATATGATTCTAATAGTTATCACAATTGATTTTAATGACGTGATTCCTTTTTTAATTTCTCAGAGCAAATTTCTATTCTCATGGGATGTGCTATTTTACCACATTTAAAAAGTTTAGTAGAAATTATTGAGCATGGGCTCGTTGATGAACAACAAAAAGTTAGGACAATTACAGCTCTTGCCATTGCGGCTCTTGCTGAGGCTGCCACTCCCTATGGAATTGAAAGCTTCGATTCGGTGTTGAAACCCCTTTGTAAGTATTATATTAATTTGGATCAATATTGAAAAATAATTAAATTGAAGAGTGTACATTTTATTACTAACCTTGTTTGTGTAATTCTAGGGAAGGGTATTCGATCTCACCGAGGAAAGGGCTTAGCTGCATTCTTAAAGGCCATCGGGTATCTAATTCCATTGATGGACGCCGAGTATGCCAACTATTATACAAGGGAAGTCATGTTGATTCTAATTCGAGAATTCCAGTCTCCTGATGAAGAAATGAAGAAAATTGTTTTAAAAGTGAGTATTAAAAATATTGTCATTTGATATTTATATCTGTTGATAACTGTCAACAATGTATAGTAGACTAAAACTATAATATAGGTTACTAATATTACTCTTTATATTTGACTGTTATTATTAGGTAGTGAAACAGTGTTGTGCAACAGACGGTGTGGAACCACAATACATTAAGGATGAAATTTTACCACATTTCTTCAAACATTTTTGGAATCATCGGATGGCCCTTGACAAGAGGAATTACCGTCAGTTGGTGGACACAACCGTGGAGATTGCAAATAAAGTTGGAGCCTCTGAAATAATTAATCGTATTGTGGATGACCTAAAGGTATTTTCATTGACTTTACAATTATTCATATTACAATTAGTTACAACATGATATTTACAACAAGAATATGAACAATAAATATTATTTTTTTGTTTTTTTAAATGCATTACAGGATGAAAATGAAACATACCGAAAAATGGTCGTTGAAACAATAGAAAAAATTATGGCGAATCTGGGAGCTGCGGATATTGACTCAAGATTGGAGGAACAACTCATCGACGGTATTCTCTACGCCTTCCAAGAGCAGACTACGGAAGACGTGGTATTACTCAATGGGTTTGGAACAATTGTAAATCAACTTGGGAAAAGAGTGAAACCTTATCTTCCTCAAATTTGTGGTACAATTTTGTGGCGACTCAATAATAAAGCAGCCAAAGTGAGACAACAAGCTGCAGATTTGATTTCAAAAATTGCTGCAGTCATGAAAACATGTCAAGAGGAGAAACTGATGGGTCATTTGGGTGTCGTTCTCTACGAGTACTTGGGAGAAGAGTACCCCGAAGTTTTGGTAAGTTAAATTCATGTGGAAAAGTAAATATTATCTTGTGTGTCTCATTTAATTTATTGTATCCGTAGTATAATAATACATAATTAGTTCCTAATTGCAATATCTCTTGTGTTTTAGGGGAGTATTCTGGGTGCTTTGAAAGCGATCGTGAATGTGATTGGAATGACCAAAATGACTCCACCAATTAAAGACTTATTACCACGATTAACACCTATTTTAAAAAATCGTCACGAGAAAGTACAAGAGAATTGTATTGACTTGGTTGGACGAATTGCTGATCGTGGCCCAGAATATGTGAGTGCTCGAGAATGGATGCGTATTTGCTTTGAACTTTTGGAATTACTCAAAGCCCACAAGAAAGCTATTCGTCGGGCAACTGTCAATACATTTGGTTACATCGCTAAAGCCATTGGGTAAGTTTCAATAATCACTTGGAGCTGAATTTATTTGCATTTACATATGTTGAATAAATAATAACGATCATTAATTTTTCTTTTGTAAATTTCAGTCCCCATGATGTTTTGGCTACTTTATTAAATAATTTAAAAGTTCAAGAACGTCAGAACCGTGTGTGTACAACTGTTGCCATTGCCATTGTCGCTGAAACGTGTTCTCCCTTCACCGTTCTCCCAGCCCTGATGAATGAGTATCGTGTTCCAGAGTTAAATGGTACGTAAATTTTCCTTATATAATTTATTAAAAACAATTTTGGTACATTTCTTTATCAGTATGGAATTTAATTTTGAAATGTTATTTATTTTGTTTTCTTCTATACAGTTCAAAATGGTGTTCTCAAATCATTGTCATTTCTTTTTGAGTATATTGGAGAAATGGGCAAAGATTATATTTATGCTGTTACACCTTTACTAGAAGATGCACTCATGGACAGGTAATTAGAGTGTTTCCGTACTAAATGATAGTTGTGGTAGTAAATAGAGTCAAATAATAAGTAAAAGCTTGTGTCTAATCGATTTGTTGTCATTTTCTTTCAGAGATTTAGTTCATCGTCAGACGGCTTGTGCAGCCATAAAGCACATGTCATTAGGTGTTTATGGATTTGGATGTGAAGACGCTTTGATCCATTTACTAAATTATGTGTGGCCGAATATTTTTGAGACTTCACCTCATTTAGTCCAAGCTTTCATGGATGCTGTTGAAGGAATGAGGGTTAGCTTGGGCCCTGTAAAGATTTTACAGTATGCTTTGCAGGTAATTTTGAGTTTAGAATATTTTTCTCATTGCTGAAAATTCATTTTGCCCTGACCTAAGTTTTAATTGAGTACAAAATTTCTTTTTGTTCGTCTTTAGGGTTTGTTCCATCCAGCACGGAAAGTACGTGACGTGTACTGGAAGATTTACAATTCTTTGTACATTGGTGGACAAGATGCCCTTGTGGCCGGCTATCCTAGAATACCAAGCGATGAGAGAAATGATTTTACTCGGCACGAGTTGGACTATATAATGTAGAAAGTAATGTCCCCTCTTACACATGCTTTTGTTTCGACACTTTTTCCAGTATCCCTTCATACTTTATAATATTAATATGATTGATGACCTTAGTGAAACATTATGATGGATAATTGAAAATAGAGTTGTCAGGAAGTATGAACACACGACAGAGCCCAGTCGTGGGAAAAAAAAGTTTGGTCATCAATTATATAACCAAGTTGTACATAAATAAATATTGATAAATAAAGCATACTTATGATGGAACTTTAATGAAGGAGAATGCTGTCCTGTGATGATTAAATAATCATTATTTTATTAGTTGGTACCATTAAATAAATTAGCAACAAAACCACAGGTTTTATTTCGACTTAAAAAGAGTAACAACCATAACATATTATGACAATTTTTACTAAGATTATAATAATTGCTCTTTCTCGAAATTATGAATGTGCGTCGATCATTTCTTTTTGTACACGAAGGTGTAGCGAAAGCATTTTTAAGAAGGTACGAACTAACGTCCCTGTAATGATTATTTTGAATATTACTTTTCTTCATAGACTTGCAGAGTCTCACAAATAGCAAGTCTATATTTGTGAGCTACAAGCTTGAAATCATAGTGAATCTAGTCTGTACTTTCTTTACATAGATATACGGAGAGAGAATAAAAATAAAGTTGAAAATATCACTGGTATTCAAAGGAATGAATAAATTTTTCATGTACTGCAGGCTGATCCCAACCTTCCCTTAAGGTTAGAATTAATACTGTTTTGAATTATATTGTTTCCTGGAAGGGTAAAGAATAAAGCTCTTTAGAATCAAGTATTCTTTTAAAAAATAAATATTTAGTTAATTAGGGGGAAAAATCTCACCTAGAAAAAAATCTGTAGCGATGACGTTACTCTTTGGATTCCAAGTTTTAGAATTGAACCAATAAGTTATTGGTATATTAGTTGTTTGTGCCATATGCCTTAGACCTTGATTTGGACGTAAAACCACATCCAATGGCTTGGGTGTGAATTCCGCCATGGCAGCCCAGATTAAACCCTTTCCACCACGTTTCTTGAGGGCATCAGAAAGGAATTCTAACGTGCATAGAACGTCATTATAATTCTCATTTATATCTTGGCTGCTGATAGAGCAGGCTATGACACAATGTCGAGTAATTATTTACTTTGTATTTACCTTTAAGGTCTGGTAAATTTCGCTTATCGCCCCATTCTTGTGGTAAAGGTGGCTATTTATTTAGAGAAAAGGAATTTTGATTGCTCATAAATTATGTTCTAACTGAATATGTCAACGTTATGAACAGTGGAATTAATTTACCCATAAATATGGATACTGTTGTGCAGTTCTCGTGTCAGCGTATGCGATAATGACTGACTTGTTGGCACTCCAAATGTCATTTGGTGTTGCTGTCGGCTAAATTTTTTAGGATAAAAATTACACATTCGTTCATTCTCATTTACAGACTATAATAAATTTGGCTTACCCAGTAGTTATTTGTAACTAGGTGTTCTCCAAGTTCCGAGTAGAGGTAATCTACCAGCATTCTACAATTCAGATGAGCAAATTAAAATTAAATTAAATAAACTGACACCATGCACCTCCGAATGTAATGTTCCTTACGCATGTCTACTATCACGTCCATCAAAGCCCACAGGAAAACGATGAAAATCTGAAATGACAAAATCCTTCATTACATATTTAAGATACCAAGTCGATGAAATGGTGGACTCCTGATCTTACCTAGAATGACAATTTCACCCGTCTCTTGAATAAACTTCTTGACATCCGAGATGACCGACGAGAGTGCTCGCATTCGATAAAAATTGTGATTTATCCAGAACTTCTCAGGGGAATTGGCATAATATCCTACTCGTATATCCAAGTAACGAATTCCATGCATCAATTGTCGATAAACTGGCTCGTCTTGGCTGTATAAATGGAAATTGAATTGGCATCTCATTTCGGATTAAATATACAAAATGAATAAATTACAAATCTCACTTGATAAGGTAGCGATAAAAAACGGTGTCAGACGCTGGCCCTTCTGTAATCAAAAAGGAAACATTCGTTATTTTCACAAGTTGAGTCAGTCAACCTTTCTAAAATCATCAAGATTTTAAACAAATTCGAAAACCGTATTCTTTCCAGCTGCCCGAATTGTGTGTCCCGGGGATTATAAGTGAGTGCAACGGCACATCTCCAATCACATTCCTTCATGGACAAAAAAATTGATTATTTAGTGCATATCCCCTCTAATTACTAATGCCGTATATATGCCAGTAATTAAAATTGTTATCTCCACTCACTTATTCTCACGCATCCACTGAAAATTAAGTCACAAATATTATTCTCAGTCAACTTTATAAATTATGGACCATCTTTGTATTATTGACATTTGATTAATAATGAGATAGATTACCTCTGGATAAATGCGGAGACAATTTCGCAGAATAACTCGCTCATTCCTGACAAAGGCAATCCAAAAGCCCAAGCATGGGTTGTCTCCCAGAGAGAAGGGCAGTCTCGGAAATCGGTAGTCCGATTTAATGTATCCTATACAAAGAAAAGTACATACGTTAGTTGACCACTATTTCACTTGTTCAGTTAAACTATACAGTTACTTAGTTTACCTCTAGGAAGAGTGACAGCGACGCGGTTCAATGGATCTGTTCCATTGTTATCCGGGTCATGGTCATATAAACCCACCCAGTCACCTAATTCAATAATGATTCAATTAAGCAAAATATTTTGCCCAAAAGGTGAATGAAAATATTGTACCTCATTAAAAACTTACCCGGCTCA
>WJFB01002301.1:0-20413 GCA_009870185.1 Pygmarrhopalites habei
ATGGCACGCAACACGACAACTACAATACATTATTGACAGGATACAGTGCTTGATTATTCATGTGTAGAAATTTGTACTTGAATAACTAGTCAAAGTTTTGCCTATATGGATTCTTTACGTGTGTTTTGAGCATTTTGAACAATGGCAATGAGTATGAATACGGTATGTCAGCATGCTGAGACAGATGCATCATTTTGTGACGAGATGATGAGTTGTACTATGTAAAAGTTGTGTAGTGAAATTGACGTACTAGTATACACTATAAACTTATGTTCTATTCATCTGAGTCTAGTAGCGAAATTCTGTCACGAGTTTTGCCTATTCTAAATTTCATACATAGCACAATATTTGCAGAGATACGGACCTCAGAACTAGAAAGAGTTTCGAAATTTTGAAAATTGGGTCCTGGTCATATTTGACAAGACTGATTTAACTTTGGAGAAAAAATCCATTGTTACTACTTACATCTTGACTCACAATTTCATCATAACTGAGACAAAATAATAGACTTTTGACGAAGAGGATGACATCTGACACGGGTCAGATTTCTCTAAGCCATGATCGTAAATTGTAAGTTGATATCGGAAATATTTTTATACATATATTTGTATACCGTAATTCCTCGATTTTCCGCTTGTTTAATATGAAAATGATCATTTTATGAGAAATAAGGGATGGGGCATATTTTGCACCACCGACAACGAAAGTGAAAGTGGCCCTATGCAGTGAAAGTCAATTTAATAGAAAGTGTGTGTTTCTAGCAAAAAGTTCTTTAAAAAATTACCAGTTGGGTTTTCTAACAAAGAAAATTTTCTACTCTTTGAGGATTTACGGTGATCATTTTTTATGATGGCAATAAATAATGTGTACAAAATGTCAGTTTGTAAAGTTTCAGTTGTCTCGCGAACTGTCAACAAAGCTAAATCTCATTTTAGGGGGTAATCATAAATTGAACAGTCCAATAAATACAAAGAGAACGAGTTGACATTGTCAACCTGTGACGCGTTGGATTCTTTTATAACCCCTCGACAAAAAAAATGAGAAGGATGATTCCCACAAGCATTCCCCTTAGTTAGTTAGGAAGTTAGTACCTCTTCTTTAACACAAAAAATGTAGTAGACACTGCTTTCATTGCTATTGCTATATGTGTAAAATACGTCAATATTTTTCCAGAGAAATTGAACTGCTCATAATCTTAATCCCTTGGTTAGAGCCCTCAAAGGACTATTTTTCAGTTGTCCAAAGTGTACTGGGACATAGAGCTCTGAGAGTGCGGGACGAGAGATTATTTTGATTTGTGAATTTTTTGGAAAATTTGTCAAACTTTTTTATTTTATTTCCTTCTAGAGTGTACATTATTCCAAGGTTATAATATAGTTTTGAACAGAGTCAGTAAAGATAACTATGATAACTCCCTCCATAATTTGCTGTAAACAAATATTTGAGTGGATAGATTAGAGAAAGGAGGAACGACGTACATGCACTGAAGTAACTGTACTTACTTTACACAAAAAGAGCTACCTAAAGAGAGATTTATTTTTATACATTGTCATCAAGAAGGCAGTTCCTGTCACCACTCGATTATTGTTTATATTTAACTATAGTTTGTCTGGGTGGTGCCAGTTGAGTGAACATTTTATACATACAAACTTTGTATCACAAAGTTACTCAACACAAAGGAGTTTCTTCATTTTGTCAGCATGTAATGCACAGTTGAGTAATAATTGTTGTCTTCCGTAATGTAGGTGAGGGTATTTGTGATTTAAATTTTCTAGTATAATTCCATTATAATATAATTTTTTTGACTAATTTGAGTCCTTGAAAATGCTTATATTAAATCTATTTTACTAGCTTTTTAGTAGAAGCTGTGAGTTGGAAATTACATTTTGTATTAAAAATCAGTCTATGTAACATGGTGTTTTAAAATGTGTTACTTAAATATGGTTTCCTAGAATACAATCTTCAAGATTTAGTATGGCGTGTTTTTGGATTGGAAACAATTTGCAAAACTTCCTTTTCAAAGGTTATCAATAATTTTCTTCAATTCAAAATGGTTTAACAAGGTTTCAGCCAGGCTTTTTCTTTCATCTTAAAAATAATATGGGCAGAAAAAATGTCAACCAAAAAAATTGAACTAATATTAACTTATTGGGTTATTTAGGATTTGACATCAGTGCAACAGATGGTAAAATTTATATTTTTTAAAAATCGATTGTTATTACACAGTAAGTAAATATTTTAAAAAAGTCTAAACGAATTGTTTTCTTTAAAAAAAATAAATTCAGGATTGGCCACACTCTGTATCGCCCTGGTAGGGTCAGCAATATTTTATGAAGGATTACGGACATTGCGAGATGGACTTTTAAATAAATTTCTTGATAAACGGAGAAAGTCATTCCAAAGTAGATTACGTCGACCAACAAGACTCAAAATATCTAGTCAACAAGAAGAAGCACATAGTAGTAGTGTGACTCCTCCAAATGATTATGGCGGATGTGGGGATGTCGGGGATGCAGCAATCTCTTTGATGCGGTCACCACTCGTCGGAGATGATTATGAATTACATGCAAAAGATGAATTTACAGCACTTCAAGTCAAAAATCGTCGTACTGAAAATTGTAAAAGTTTTTCCTTACTGATCATGTCAACTTTATTCCATGTCATCTACATAAATATCGGATATTGTTTCATGTTGGCAGTCAGTAAGTCCCCTTTTATATATTTGAAGACATTAATCTTTAACAAAAAAGACAAAAACTTGTTAATAATACTCTCTCTGTGTTCTTTTTGTATTCTAGTGACTTTCAATGTTTGGATCCTGGTGTCGATTGCAATCGGTGTGGGAATTGGACAATTAATTTTTGGTGTTTTTAAACGTAGTGATATATTTACTCCTGTATCCAATTTGAGACTTTCTGCGAGTGGCCAACAAAGTAGTGATAGTGAAGTGTTTTTAGCCTCTGATGATCGAGGATCAGGACTGGGGTTAGATCGTGGTGATGGGCCTGGATGTTGTGATGCGACGACGAGTAAATCTGGTCCACCAATAAGAATAAACGCTTCTGGGGATCAGAGTGACTACTACTCTAATAGTTCCGGGTCAGAAGGTCATAAAGAGCACCTGACTGCTGAAATTACAGTCCACAATACGACAACCCCAGAGAATCGTCCTACTGTGTCAAGCGTTTCTCCATGATTCTCTTTTTTTAAATTGTCAATAATCGAGTTCATGTCGTTGGTTAAAATAAATGTAAATGGTTGATAGGATAACCTTTGTCTACAATTATGTTAAATGTGAAAGTCGTCTCGCACAGATACCGCAGTGTTGGCAATAATTAAGTAATAATATTTTATAGTTTAATAAGATACTGATTATTTATTTTTTGTATTGTAAGTACCGAGACTGTTACCTAAGTCTTATTCATACTAAATGTTGACTAAATGTAATTTTTATGGCTCACATATTATGTGAATACCTTTTATTACGAATAAAGTAATGACGTTTTAAGTAAAATTACGTAAAAACATTTTTTGTTATTTAGTGTTCATTTAATCATTAAGTGGTTGACAAGGCGGCATGTCAGTTTGAAACAATTTCAATGGCACCCTTAGAAAAGCAGACTCATAGTATTTGAAAACAAAATTTTGCCGAAAAAGTACTTTTGTGAGAAAAGCTATTTTGTGAGAATTTCAAGAGGAAAAATGACTGACGCAGCTGGAAATTGGTGTTTAATTGAAAGCGACCCTGGAGTATTTTCCGAATTGATTCGTGAATTTGGTAAGAAGGAGTTTTTATTCAGAAAAGTTTCATTTACTAATTGTCCTAATGTTTACAATTTGTGTGTATGAAATTTTAGGAGTCACGGGATTACAAGTGGAAGAATTGTGGAGTCTTGACGCTGAACATTTTGAGAGACTCAAGTAAGAAATGATGAAGAGAAAACTTTGTGCCCAAATAGTCTTTCTTGAGCTAATTTTGCTATGTTTGTCCATACAGACCTGTTCACGGCTTAATCTTTCTGTTTAAATGGATTGGTCCTTCATCTGCTGATGATATTAAAGGGAGTCTTGTTCAAGATTCTCGTCTTGATAAGATTTTCTTTGCGAAACAAGTTATTCAAAATGCTTGTGCAACTCAAGTATGTAAAATTTGCATAGTCGTCAAAATAATGTAACTTTTAGAATCATTGTGTATTTAAAATGTTTCCATTTTACAGGCAATCATATCAATTTTGATGAATTGCAACGACGGTGGAATGGGATTAGGACCCGTACTTCAAGGTACAATCTGATTATTTTTCCTTATTATGTATACGAGAATGTATATTTCAAAATCACTGAATGTTTCATTTTCTTTCTTCCAGAGTTTAAAGAATTTACCAAGACATTTGACCCGTCAATGAAAGGGCTTGCACTGTCTAATCAAGATGTCATTAGAAGTGTTCAGTAAGAAGGATTTTAAAACTAATAGTGTATTTCACAATATGTAACACAAATTGTGTTCAAAGATTTTTCTAATATACTCTTTCTCGTTTACAGTAATTCATTTTCTAGACAAACTGTCTTTGAATTTGACCAAAAAAGTTCTTCAAAGGATGAAGACGTTTACCATTTTGTTGGCTATGTACCAATTGATGGCCGACTTTATGAATTAGATGGTCTCAAGGTAGTTTTTTGTCATCTTAAACATTGTAGTAAATTACAACTAGTAATGCATGTGAAAATATGCAAGAGATGTTCAAAAGATAATACAAAACGCATTTCGTTTATACAGGATGGTCCTATTGACTTGGGCCCTATTGCCGACGGTAAAGATTGGACTGAAGTTGTGCGACCATGTCTACAGGACAGAATTAATAAGTAATAGTACATAAAACTAAGAAGTACATACATAATTGTTAGATTTGTATTTTTTTCTTTGGTACGTTTCATCAAATTTGATTACCGAATTTTGATCTAATAAAATACTTATTGTGTTATTACATAGGTACAGTGAAGGAGAGATCCATTTCAACCTGCTGGCAGTGATATCTGATCGGAAAGCTATGTATGAAAAGAAATTGCAAGAATTACAGGCTAGTGGTACACAGACAACTGAGATCCTAAAACTCCGCGAGTTAATTGAAGATGAACAAGTGAAGCGTGGTAGGTACAAATTGGAAAACATTCGGCGCAAGCATAATTATTTGCCATTAATTGTTCAATTTTTGAAAGAGTTGGCAAAGTCTAAACAGCTTATTCCTTTACTCGAGAAGGCAAAAGAGAATACTAAAATTAAAACGGAGGAGAAAAAAGCTGCAAAGTCTTAAAGAAAAGATGCATCACTTTATGTGAAAACTGATAATTTTTTAGCTTGAAAATTTTACTATCCCTCCCTCCACAAATCACTTAGTAATCAAAAATATGGACAACTAAATAGCATTTGAAACATGTAATAAATTTTGAGATCCACCAATTGAGGCTAAATTAACAGCAGTAAAATTGAGTACAGTTATTAAGTATGAACAATATGTCAACTACAAATTCTCAGTTATAAAATATATTTGAATCAAATAATTAAATAGTATTTAACAGCTGATTTACTCTTTGGTTTACTACTACTACTATATTGAAGTATTTGAAAAAATGAAACACTATGCAATTTCATTCAAGTGAAAAAAATATATCTTGCTCATAGTTCCATTCAAAGCAATTAACATTTACAATGATGATAAATTTGCAATTATTGCAAAATTACAAAATGTTTCCACCATTCGATGATAGGGACCTTATCTTAAGGTCCCTATAGTGTATGCTGCTAATCTTCCAATTTTGTACCACAACAGTTTCTAACGAATTTTCATGAAACTTTATACCAATGTGTACCACATAAATATATGGATTAGTTCATTGTTTGTCATCTTTCTCAACGTAAAAATAATAATAACATAATAATTGAAAACCGTAGGCTTGGTAACCCTTTAGACAGAGGGCTTATTGCCAAATTTCCATGTCAATTTAAAAAAAATCCCAGTTGTGTGTGAAAAGTTTTGTACTCTTTTCGTCATGTTTTTTATATTGCTACATAAGTGTATGCTAATGAATTGATTTCTTATCCTCAAAACATGTTCTAGCATATAATATTGTCATAATGCTATAAAAACAATACCAATAATAATGTGTAGAAAATGAATGGGAAAAGTTCAAATCCTTTAAAGGATTTTAATTTATTTTTACATAATTTGTATTGTTTACACTGGCATGTTATAATCTAGGAAGATGAATCGTTTCGTTCCATCACTTTTTTCATATTATTTATTGAAAAAAGATCCTCTGGACTGTGTCTCCTGACATTTTCTGTGAGAGATTTATTTCTCATCTCTCTCTCTCCAAAACCTGGTATGCACGACATAACTTGTATAGGTCTTCTTTAACTGGATGGGATACACGAGTTTCAACACTATACCCTAGTAGACATGGGATGAAAGAAGAACTTGTTGTTTCGTTTTAGCTCTTTGAAAGGGAAGTTATTATGCGAGAGCATTTTCCTCAGTCTATATGCCTTCTCTCTGTTTCTCTCTCTCACTCTCTCTCTTTACATTCATACAGGGTTCCCTGTGACTGTGAGCTAACCATTTTACTGATGCATCCACCCACCCCTCAACTTTTTTGCTTGAGCATCCCAAATTCTCTCTATATATAATGTAATGTGTGTGAGTGCGTGAGTTCATATAAGCATTGAAGCAGTGATTGTATTTAAACTCTGGTATTATGCCTATACGGGGCAAAAAATTTAAGGTACCTCTACTCGGAGGAGTTGTCTCAACAACAGCGCTAAGATTTCTTCTTCTCTGGTCCACTTTCATGAATGAAGGATGGAGAAAATACATACTCTCTAATACACACGATATTATTAGTGACAGAGACTTCTCCTTAGAATTAAATTTAACTGTGTATTATAAGAGTGGTGTTCATCTTCTTCTAAATTGATAAACCAAGTATGCGTGTAAACTACGCTACATACACATGACAAGACCATCAGTGATTCAAGAGTCATAGGAGGCAAAGTGTATACAACAACAACAAGTCAAAAATGAACACAGTACGTTCAATTCATTTCTCGTTGATGATTTTAAGTATACATGTGTGTACTGTGTGAGTGTGAGTGAATTGTGTAAGTGAATTTGCTTCTTTATTTTTGTGTTGGTGTTATACTATATTAATTAATTATTAATATTTAATACATACTATTACAAGGAATGATTTAACATACCTATATTAATTTATGTATTTATAAAATGCAGTGGTTTGCGTACATGTTGAAAGAAGGAAAAGTTTAGCAGAGAAAGAGAGAGAGAAGCTGAAGACCTCCTCGGCAAAGCTTATCAAGAAACTGCCTAGTCTTTGAACGGAAATAAGAAGATGTGAATGTCAACCACGATAAGGGATCATCATTAAACTTATTTAGTATTTAGTATCGTGGGTTATTCTATTGGACGTCGTCGTGATTCTCCTTGTATAGTTTTTTTCTCCACAATTTTGTATACCGCTAAATTACACGCATACACATATATACATACACACACTCACACAATGTGAAAGATCTCTATACACCCACGATCATCAATGAGCAGTTATAATTTCTGTATTTGTATAATAGTCAAAATAATTTTATAAGGACGACACTGAATACCCCACTATAATACCACTATAATACCAAGCTACACCAGAGCTAAAAAAAGTTACCATTAAGCACTGAAAATTTCATACATTATTAATTTAACTCTAGCTAATTTTGTATTAGAATATATAACAATTTGTGCCGTTTTCTTACCGTCCTCCTCCTCGTCGGCGTTTAGTTCTTACAAAAAGTTTCTCATTTCAGCCATGAGCTAAACATACAAGTCATTACCTCAGTGTGTAAAATTTTTTACATATACATAGGGATAGTCTAAATTGTATTAATTTATTAAAATGACATTGTTTAAGTTAATATTTTGTCTAACGTACTACATAACTTTGATAATCTCGTCCGTCCCGCATGTGACTACACAACAGAGTAGTAGTAGTCAAGGTGGCAGCGATGCCCATTATTCTAGTTGCTATGATAATGAAGGGATTGCACAGGTGAGTCAATTTTTATAAATTTTTATTCCCATGCAAATCTTATTACACCCCCTGAATTTGATAATTAATACAGCCATGATTTTTAAGAAACTAATTGAAGGGGTTAATTTAATTCACAGAGGTGTGTGCCCGAGTTCGTGAACGCAGCATTCAATCAAGATGTGGATGTCACTAATACATGTGGTGAAGAATCACAAAGTGAATTTTGTATTCAATCGGGAGCATTGGGCCTTCGTCGAGCTTGTGATAGATGTGATGCCAGGTGAGTCGAAAATATTTTTTTAAAAAAAAATATTATTGAATAGTTTATTTTAGTATAAAAAATTTAACTCCAACGTCCTCCCCCACAGAGATACAAGGCTAGCACATCCGGCTCGTTACCTCACAGATTTCAACAACAATGAGAACGAGACATGGTGGCAGTCAGAGACCATGTTTGAGGGAAGAGTACAATCGCCCAACAAAGTCACCCTGACCCTTCGACTGCGAAAAACCTTTGACATTACCTACATTCGTCTCAAATTTCATTCTCCTAGACCAGAGAGTTTTGCCATTTACAAGAGGACAGTTGAGGATGGTCCGTTGATTCCATATCAATATTACAGTGCCACTTGTCGAGGTTAGACTACATGTATATTAGCTTGGTAAATTGTTGCGATCTTTTGTCTACTCAATAAGTAGAATATCAAAAGTCAAAAAGATTACTGCACACAAGATGATGCAGTGTTAGACTGATGCGTACATATTATTGCATACTACGATATCCTTGAAAGTGTGCATGTCTTTGAGTGGCTTATATTTTCCACACACACAATTTCTCGCTCCGTCTAGTCGAGTTAAATCTATTAGATTAATGTAGATTAAAGTCATAGTTACGAGTGTTGTCTAGTTTCCAACCAAAGATGAGTGTCTCTTTGTCATTTGGTAAGCATCAATTTGTTGTCATTTGTATTATTTCTCTACTTTTCTCTCTATTTTCTACCGGCTTCCTCGTGCTCTTTTCACACGTGCTATTTTCTTCGTATTCTAAGGTGGACAGAATGGGGATGTTGAATCATCCGAATCAGAAGGTGATAAGGATTTTGTTTTGAAGTCATTTACAAAGAGGAAACTGGCTAGTCGTTCTTCCAAATCAAAAGGTGAATGTTTAATTAATTTTTTCCCTTCATTTTGTTGAGCATCGACTGTTCGTTTGCATAGACATGTATATATATACATGCATTTTAGTGTATGTTTTGTCTTAATGAACACATTTTTAAAATGGCTAACGTGGATAATATTTATTTATTTTGCTTATTATATGTTTTGTCTTTCTTTTCTTAACAGGTACGACGAGGAAGTCCAAGCCCAGTCTCGTCAAATCCGTGCTAAAAAGGAATAGAAAGTCTCGGGTATGTATAATACATTGTACTTTTCCTTTTATTTTAAAAAATGATGTCTACACATTTCTACATAATTATGGGAAATTCTAATTGTGTATGTACGATTTAACAGCGTGTTGGAAAGAATAGGAAAGTGTTGTCGTGTAAGAAGGGGTCCACATCTGTGGAGAAGGATTATAATGATGACAATTCAACAATGTGTTGGGCACCCGTGTCTCCTCCTTCAAGTACTACTAGTTGGAGTGAAGTGGACACGGATGTGGACAAGGATGAACATTTTTCATTGAATTCAAACTCTGTAAGTACTATTGTCTTGCATGTGCCTATTCAAATACAATACCAATATTATGCAACTGTGTCTCTCTGCCATATTAAATGTATATTTATGACAATTCAATTTAATTTCTTGGACAGAGTTCTTCATCAGCTAATGTTGTTGGTGAGACATCGTCGTCGTTGTCCGAGATTTCTGCTCTGAGGGAGGAGAATAAGAGTCTCAAGGAAGAAGTAAAGGTATTGCAAATGCAAAATTCTATTCTCCGCCGTCAAGTAGAGGATCTGAACGGTACAAAAAGTGTCGAGAAGTTTTACGACCCCCTCCCTCACAAGTTAATTGAAGAAAAATCAACTGAGGTCGAGAAGGCTTATGAAGTGTATTTGCTGGATGGTGCTGTTGCGCAAATCTCAATTAATCACAAGGAGCGGACTTTGTTGTCTACGCATCATTTTGAGTTATTCAACGATGAGTACGTTGACTTTGCGGAGAAAGTCTATGATGTACCTGTAGCTGCTAATTGTGAGTACATACACTCACATGCTATGAATACTTGTGTGATTTTGCCACAAATATTTATTACGTATACTTATTGTGTGTATGTATGTGTTGTTTGTATTTTTAGATCACGCTTTCACATTCCTTGATACCGGTGGAGGTGTACACTACGGTTTCACAAAACAAGACCGATCCTCTACAAAGTGTTCGGATACTTTTACGTAATCTTACTAAAAGGAAAAGCGGTATAACAACGAAAAAGTTGAAAAGACTTTAACAGCTAGTCAGTATAGTGGGTTGTGGTGGTGGTGGTGGAGGAGGGGAGGACCCAAGTGAAAATAATCCTAATGTTCCTGTTGATGGTGAGCCAACAACGAGAAAGAACAGACAAAAGAAGAAAGGCTGTGGTAGTCTGCGTTGGAGACTCCTTATGTTGGTGAGTATCAGTTAAATTCATTTGAGAATATTTAACAATAAATATTATATCACACATAGTAAACGTACAATTTAGTTGAGTCTCAATCTTATTTTTTTATAGGGATATGACATAAACTTACCGTCTGTCCAGTTCTTTGCTCCGTGTACAACGTCAATCTGTTCCGAAGTTGTCAATAGATTCTTGAGATTTTTTTCTTCAGACAAGGAGGGGAAATCAATTTTTTTCCTGAATTTTCCAAGAATCATGAGAGAGTCTACTGCTAGGATGGCAGTACTCTTTTGCCAGTTGATAGGACATGAATGTAATATTCCTATTACTTCTCCTTTTGTCAAACCCAAGAGTACATTAAACCGGGAATGTTTTGAGAAGAAGGTATATTTATTCTCAACGAATCTATTGTATTTATACTTGAAATAATTGTCATGAAATTAGTAAAAGACTAATGTGTGTGTGTCAATAGGCATTGGAGGATGAGACAAAGATAGAGAGGATACTGAAATCTATCGACATTTATGCAAAGTTGAAGTGGAAAGCAACAGCGGTCACTTCCACCATGGTTCTTCCTTCAGGAATACCTGTAGTACCCGCAATCGAAAACAGGTTACTGGATCGCGAGGCGGATAATCGTGAGACCAGAGAAATGAAGTATCTTGCTAGAAGAGTACAAGCACGTCGAATTTATTTAGGTATTTTTGTTTAAGTTCTCCTTTTTAAAAATCTACATGTTTTACAAGTTTGTAATATTTACATGTGTGTGGTAGGTATTGGCATGGGAAGAACTGATCAGGAAATTAAAGTTGCAAGTGGGTCCACACAAGGGCTTGAGAATTTAGTATGGTCTTCCGATTGTTCAAAGAACGGAAACCCAAGTTTGAGGCTTGGTTGATCCTGATGGAATTTTACCCGTAAGTCTTATTAAAAACTAGAAAATGAGTTGTAGTATGTAGTTCACGTTCTAACAATGACGAATCAATTTTAGTGAAAACTGCTGCACAAAAAACAACGGAAATTCCCTGGTTGGTAGATCACAACGTAAGGATTTTTATATAAGTTTATTATTACATGCTATCATTTACTACTACATTTCGATCCTCCAGTAAGCTAAACAATATTGTTCTTGTTACTTTATAAGCAACAACAGTATTTACCGCTGCCAGGAGCATGAATGCTCATTTACCACCAAAGTATTGACTGCATTTGAGTACCATATGGCTCATGTCCATTCAAAAAAATTATATGAATGTAAAGTCTGTTCTTTTGAGTTCATTTATTCCCATGGGCACAGACGTCATTCCAAACAATGTTCCTAAACATATAGAAAATTATTTTGTTATTCCGTAGCAACATGCTATATAGTACTATAAACTTTATTATTTAATATTATTCCATATAATAAATGTAACACTATTTTTCAGTGTGCATTCGTAATATTATATAAGAACGTGTCCATAGTATACGCGCTACTGCAATATTTTTTAGTCATTATTGACTTTATTTACCTAGTTTTTATAAAAATTTGATAAATTATTCCAATTAATTGTAGCTTACGAGAAGAGTCTCTGTTGACGCTGTCATATTGACGGTGGACCCAACGATATTTCTAATTACTGTGAACTGTATTTTTGCTCAAATTCAAATGAATTGTTCTTTAATCACTTTCGAATAGTTAGTGTACGCATTTTCATGTGAAACTACAAAATAAAGCAGTAATGTTGTATTGATACTAAATCAATTTGTTCATATGAATCACTGCGGGCACAGCTCTGGCTATAAGTTTAGTACTGAACGTTTTTCTTTGTCAAAAAATTATTTGTGTTTTATGTTTTATAACGCACTCGAGATTTCTATGGCCTTCCTGACCTTTCCTACATTCATGGAGGAGAGGAGACAAGAGCTTTGTGTACGTCAGATTTCTCTGACATTTCCCCGCTCACAGGTGGAAATGTTGCCTTTTCAACTCTGGAAGGACGACCGTCAGCCTACAATTTTGAAACATCCAAAGAATTACAGGATTGGGTGACTGCCACTGACATTCAAATCTCTCTCGATCGTCTCAATACTTTTGGTGATGAAGTTTTTGGAGATGAGAAAGTGCTCAGATCTTACTTTTATGCAATCACTGATTTTGCTGTTGGTGGCCGGTTAGTCTTTTTTTCACTTGTATCTCTTGTTTGTGTCTGTGTGTGCGCTCGGTTTTACACGGAATTACTGGGTGTTTTTTGAAAATTTTTGAAAATACATTTCATAATGGTTGCTTCTATTGTAGGTGTAAATGTAATGGACATGCTTCCGAGTGTATCCTGAGTACTAGTCCGACATCCGCACCCAGACTTGTCTGTCATTGTGAACACAATACCGGAGGTCCTGACTGTGGAGAATGTTTGCCCAATTTCAATGACCAACCTTGGGGTAGAGCATCATCCACTAATGCTCATGAATGCAAGCGTAAGAATTAATTTGTCCTCCGACTATTTTTTTGCCATTTGTCGACACGAATTACAACCACCTCGTCTACTCCTTTTAGGATGTAACTGCAATGACTTTTCCAACGTGTGTTACTTTGATCAAAAACTGTACGAGGCTACGGGTCACGGAGGTCATTGTATTGACTGCAGCGGGAACCGGGATGGACCCAAGTAAGCATCTTTGAATTAACTAACTAGTGTCTTGCTATTCTAGTTTCTGACAAATTGTCATTCTTATATTAAAACCTTAAACTTTTATAATCATTTCAGCTGTGAACGGTGTAAAGCCAATTTTTATGAAAGTGGGGATCGCGTGTGCAGTCCATGCAGATGTAATGAGATTGGCTCAAGAAGTCTTCAGTGTAACAGCGTAGGAAAATGGTACATTATACGCAGAATAGTTATTTTCAATTCATCCTGATTTTTTTTTCAAAAAATTAAAAGTTATGTAATTTGACCTACAGCCAGTGCAAACCCGGAGTTATTGGTGACCATTGTGACCGGTGTCAAGCCAATTATTATGATTTTGGACCACAAGGTATTGTAAAGTATTCACTTTCAAAATTTAAACACTTTTTTCAGTATTTACAATGGAGTGTCTTGCTTTAGGTTGTAAACCTTGTTCATGCGAGGTGGCTGGAAGTTATGGAAATGAACCAAATTGTGACACTGCAACTGGAACTTGGTAATTGCTATACAAAAGACTAATCAAGAATTCTAATTACATTGTATCATGCAACACTAGCTGACCTTTCCCATTTGACCATGATTATTTTAGCTCATGCAAGGGTAATGTTGAAGGGAAACAGTGTGACAAGTGTAAGCCTAGCTTCTTTAACTTGGACGTTTTGAATGACTTTGGATGCACTCCTTGCTTCTGTTTTGGACACTCTGCCCTCTGTCACTCCGCACCTGGATATGGCCAAGGTAATGTCACTTGGCTTGTCTTGGTTCTGTTTTACGACAAACCATGTATAAAAATACTATAAAAATGCACGACTATATTTTTCTTTGTTTAGTTTTGCTGGAGAGCACGTTTACACGTAGTGTGGAACGGTGGACAGCGGAAGAGGAGTTCAGGACAAGTTCAATCCCTGTCCAGTACAATGCGGTAACACAGAATGTAGGCGTTAGTGCACCTGGACGAGAACGAGTTTACTTTTTGGCTCCTGGTAAGAGTACTAACAAAAAAATAAGGTGTCATGTAATTTTCCCAATTTTTTTTTAAAAAAATCTTTATTATTTTGTAGATCGTTTTCTTGGCGATCAACGCGGAAGCTACAATCAAGCTCTGAATTTCACCCTAAGAATTGGGGAGCATTCTGCAAAGCCTTCAGCTGACGATGTCATCTTGGAGGGAGCTGGTTTACGAGTGTCCAGGCCAATTTTTGGTCATAGCAATACTCTGCCCTCAATTCATTCTCAGGAATTTTCCTTCCATCTACATGAACATGTTGATTTTGGTTGGAATCCTAAATTAACGGCTCGAGATTTTATGAGCATTCTTGCCAATTTGACTGCCATAAAAATTAGGGGGACTTACGCTCCCAAAGGTAAGTGCTAAAAGCTTTTGTTGTGAAATGAATTCAAGAACTTATTTTAAAATTTACTTTAAATTAATAAGGTGTTGGATTCCTGGACAATGTTAAACTGAAAACTGCTAGACGAGGAGCAGCAGGTGCTCCAGCTCCATGGGTTGAAACTTGGTAAGTTTCATATGACCTTTCCCTTTGCAATTTATTACAATTTAATTATTGATTAATTAATTTTTTCCAGTACCTGCCCTGAAGGTTATATTGGTCAGTTTTGTGAGTCTTGTTCACCCGGTTACACCCATGAACCGAAAAATGGAGGCCCATTTGCTCGTTGTGTCCCTTGTACATGTAGTGGTCATGCTGATATTTGTGACTCGGAGTCTGGCCAATGGTAAGTGCAATTTAAATTTCTGTAATGACTTGACCCTTACTTTTTTGTCTCATTTGTGTCTCCTCGTTTCCTAGTATTTGTCAAGATAACACTGCTGGTGACCATTGTGAGCGTTGTGCAAGGGGGTTTTATGGTAATGCCTTAGCGGGCACTTCTGATGACTGTCAACCGTGCCCGTGTCCAAATCAGGGTGCTTGTATTCAACTCCAAGACAGCACCATCGTTTGTCTAGGTCAGTCCGCTTATCAATTGCTTATAATGCGAATGCCTTGTGTAAATTATTATTAAAAATTTTCATTGTGTACACTATTAGAATGCCCTGTTGGCTACGCTGGACCCCAGTGCGAATTTTGTGGTGATGGGTACGTGAGAGAAAGTTAATATTCAATTCCTGGGATCAACAAATGTTGGATTTTAAAATAAAATAATGTCTTTTATTTTTGTATTATGTCACAGATACTTTGGTGACCCATCCGGAACATTAGGACCACCCACTGATTGTAAACCATGTGAGTGTAACGACAATATTGACCCGAATGCTGTCGGAAACTGTAATCGGACTACTGGCGAATGTCTCAAATGTATTTACAATACTGGCGGTGTAAGGTGAGTTTCTTTTCATTATAATGATTATTTGACAAGTTTAGCTTTTTATTTAATCAACTTTTGCTGTCAAATAGGTGTGACGAATGTCTTTCCGGCTTCTTTGGTAATAAATATTTTTTGATAACATTTTAAGCGTATAATTCACTCATTTGGTTTATTATTCTTGTACTATAATAAGTTTGATTTACACAGGTGATGCGCTGTCATTACCCAAGGGTGATTGCAAATATTGCGAATGCAATTACCTTGGCACTGTCCCGACGGCTGAAAATACATTTGTGTGTGAACAACCAACTGGACAATGGTCAGTCATTTTTATATTTCAGGTTAACTTGATTTGAAATTATGCTTCTAATAATTCGATCATTTTACTCATGACGACTTTGTCTGTTTTGTGATATTAGTCCATGTAAGGAAAATGTCATAGGACGTCAATGCGATACCTGTGAAGTGGGGTATTATGACCTGGCGAGGTAATCACAATTAGCATAAAGTATCTCATATAGTTCCTATACAATGAGTATTTTTTATTCAATAATTTTGTAAAAAAATAATTTGTGATTTTAGTGGACAAGGATGTAAGAGCTGTATGTGTGACCCTGTCGGTTCCCGTAACCATTCTTGTAATGTCCGGGTTGGTCAGTGTAATTGTAGAGTTGGCGTTGTTGGCCTACGGTAATTATTTTCAAATACAAAAGAAGTTACTAGCACTAATTATACAAAATCTCAAATTCTAAAATACATTTACACATTTAAATTCCTTAGCTGCCAAGATTGTGCACCTAACCATTATGGATTCTCTGATGATGGCTGTGAACCTTGCCAGTGCGACCCCATCGGTAAGTTTATTTTATTACAGTTTAAAATTCTGAATCAAAATTTAAAAGCAATATTTTATCAATGGATTTCTTTTCATAGGATCTCATAGTTTGCAGTGTTCACCAGAAGGACAATGTCCATGCAAGGTAAATATGACTATCCGAATTGAATGACATTCCTTGTAACATTTTTATTTATTCTTTTGAGACTCTAATGTCCTACGTTTCAAATGAACAGGCCAATGTGGAAGGACGTGCTTGCGAACGATGTAAAGAAAACAAGTACAATAGACATGCTGGATGTGTTGACTGTCCATCTTGTTACAACTTAATTCAAGAAGCAGTGAATGAACAACGAAAAAAATTAAATGAGATGGAAAAACTTTTGGAGGATATTGCAAACACCCCGACTGTCATCAATGATGTCGACTTTGAGACTAAATTAGCCCAAGTGCAAGAACGAGTTGATCAGTTGTGGACGGATGCAAAGTCTGCCACCGGTGGTGATGACAAAAGTATTTTGGACAAAGTGACGGAACTGAAGGATAGAGTGAGAGCTCTGGATCAGACAGCAAAACAAATACGGTGACTATTTTCTTTTTACTCATTTCAAGTCCTCTTGGAGTTTACTTTTTAACTCGGATAATTTTGAAAATTACATTTTAATTTACAGAGACTCCATTCAGCAATGTGAAAAGAATGCAAATGAGAGTGGAAAGAATCTGACTATCGCAGAAGATTCTGTAGAACGAGCTCATGAAGCCCTCCGAGCTGCCCAAAGATTCCTAGACTCTGACGGAAAGGATGCCTTGGAGAGAGCTCAAGAAAAATCCCTCGAGTATGGCCAACAAAGTCATCTCATGAGTGAAATGGCTCGTCAGGCTCGACTTTTGGCGGATGAACATGAGGAGCAATCGAAAAAGATAGAAAAAATTGGACAGGCTGCCCTGAATACATCTACAGAAGCTTATGAAGTGGCATATAATGCTTACAATGCTCAAAGAAATGCCTCAGATGAATCCCGGATCCTCCAGTCCTCAGCTCAACAATTAGAGGATGAAATGAAGTCAACTGAATCCAAAGCAAAGGTTGCTCTTGAGAGAGCCAAGGAGGCTTACAATAATGCCCTGACACTCTTCAAGAATGCTTACTCTCTCAACTTACCCACAATCGAATTGTCGACTATCAGAGATCAAGCGAAACGTGCCAAAGCAGAGGCAGAGAGACTGAAACTGGCCGTAGATAATTTGATGCAAGATCGAGAACAACTTTTGAGGGAAGCAGAGGAAGAAGCCATGCAAGCCAAGAATATGGTAGAGACTGCAGAAAAACATCAACAACAAGCAGATGAATTATTAGCTGATCTTGACAAGGCCAAGGCACACGCTGATGATGCAAGAAATCAATCACAAAATACTTTCAAGGAAGCTCAAAAGATTTACGATACTCTACAGGGTAAAAATCATTTTTTAAAAAATATTTTAATCATTTTCTTTAAAAATTAATTACTACTTTGTAACCCTGTGAGTATGATTTTGTGATTATAGACTTTAATCAAAATGTGGAGGACAGTAAAGGAAATGCTTTAGAGGCCAAGGAAAGGATCCCAGAGATTCAGCAGTACATCAATGAAGCAAGGACACAAACAGCCTTCAATCAGCAAGTACTAGCTGGAGCCAAAGAGTCTGCTTCGAGGGCCTTGGCTGATGCAAATGAGGCCAAATCTATTGCTGACAAGGCATCTGAGGTAAATTTCCTTTCATATTTAAATGATTGAATTTAATGTGGTTGACAATTTAATTGACATTTTTTGCTCATTAATAGGAAGCTGATGCGATTCGGTCAGAGTGTGAAGAGACCAAAGAAAGAGCAGGTCAACTAAGAGATGAGACACTGGCTTTGAATAATAGAGTAGCTGTCACAGCAACACGTTTGACTGATGCTGAAATCAAGGTGGACCAAGAGGACAAGCAGGTCCGAGCAGCTTTAGAGAAGGCTTCCGAGGCTCAAACGACGGCTAGAAATGCTTACGAAAAAGTACAAAGGGCTTTGGGTACAGTTCGAGACATATCACTGGCCCTAGAAAATTTGGATCAAATCAGTAAGAAACTAATTTTGTGACAAAAGATTGACTCAATCACATTTAATATAAGACATGATCTAAAATTTGTGTATTTGCTGTTTTTAGACGAGGAAGGTCTGGATAGCCTGGAAAGAAAGATTAGTGAAGTTGAGAGTGAAGTGGCAGCATCTGGAATTGATGAAAAAATTGAAGCATTACGTGTGGCTCGAAATAAACAAACACAATGGATCAAAATCTATGAAGAGGAGTTGGGTGTACTTCGGAAAGAAGTTGAGAATGTACAAGAAATTAGAAATCAGTTACCTCCAGATAACAAATGTTGGCGATTGCAAAAGCTAGAGCCTTAAATCTTACAAATGAATGTAAAATAGAGAAAAAAAAAACAGTCAGTCAAACTACACTAAATATCATAATTTTCATTCCTTTATTTTTTAGAATTTGAATCTGTCCACATCGACAAGTGTTTCCTCTTTATAAGTCCTACAAGTAATTTTTTTTGCTCATTTTTTAAGATTTCTTCACCACCCTTAGTACTTTATATGAACAAAGAGAATATAGTTGATAAGGTAAACTTAATTTTTAAAAACCACAGTTTTAATATGGAGATTGTTTACCAGTATAAATAGGATTACATGTTATATCGGAGAAGGAATTACCATTTATCACTAGTAATAATGTCGAGGAATCGCAAACTTTAATGTAAAAGTACAATTTTAATTTAATTAGTAAGTTTGAACTATTATTGTAATAGTTGATAGACTTTACATAAGGCTCTAGTAGAAATAAGGGGTGAAGTAAGAATCCTCGGTGGTATAATATAAATATATAGCCAACTCAACCAAGTGCCATGGAATGTCATAACTAAATATTACTAACTGAAAATATGTTAACCAATACTGCCAAATATTCCTTTTAATGATTAATTACTACTAGTAATTTACTAGTAACTATTTCTCTGCTTGAACTACTTAATAAATACTAAAACTAGCGGCTACATCCACCACGACTTATTTATTTTACCAAAATGACTGTACTTTCACTCATGTTATGTTTGTTGTGTTTCCCAATTTGTATATATTATTATTATTATTGTTATTTGTTGTTAGTGTGTCATTACCATCTAATTTGTACTTAAAACCTCTCCTTCAGTTGTATGTATATTGTCAATGACTAGATTATTATTATTTGCCAAATTTTACAAACACCCATTACACACAATTAATCATCTCACAAGTACAATCAATGTAATCATTTGAGGAATCAAGAAAATTAACTAATCTAATCCTACAGAACGAAGAATGCAATCGAAAATGTGACAAATGTATAAGTAACTTAAAATGTTTGGAATACACTTGTATTGTTTGTTTTTTGTAAAAAATAAATTGTCATAAATTCAATTTTTACTCTTCCTCCCTTTATATTCGATCTGACTTCATGCCAAACATATGTACCTACATACATATGTATAATATACGATACAATAGAAGTCAATTAAATGCGACATGTAGAGGGAAAAGATGCACTCTATGTTTATTTGTGTGTAGTATCTGCACGGTATAATATAGTATATGGTAAAGGGACTCCCCTTGCTCTGAGCAAAATTTTGCATATCCTTCTCAAAATGCTTGGGACAAAATCAACCTACGGCGCCAGCTTCTCCCTTTACCACTCTTTCTGTCGTTTCCAAAGGTTTTTATTGCAATTTACTCTGAGATTAAAATAAAGAATTAAAGATTTGGCAATTTTAACTTCATCGGGGAGGCTCGAGTCGTGTTCGTCAGATAGCCAACTTTCTCAGCTACACCTCAATACTAAT
>WJFB01002302.1:0-20411 GCA_009870185.1 Pygmarrhopalites habei
GTTGATGTAATGTAGTAGAGTATTATACTGACTTGGCGACACTTTTTTGTGGCACTAGGTATTTGAATCTGTGAGTAGAATACACGAAATATTAGCATAAAGGTATAAATTAGGTAAATACTTATTTAAGTGTCTATTATTGTATATTTTACATCAGGTGAAGTCCACATAGCTAGAGCAGAGACAGAGGTGACGAGATTCAAGATCCCAAATACAATTCCAGTGAGGGCCAAATTTTCCCACGGATGACCATCACCAAATGCTTTACCATGATGTTGTTTAAAGTTAAGCAGACTTGTGTAGTACAACGATGAAATAAACATGACTCCAGCACCATGTACCTTTGGAAAATATGTAAAAATACACAAGCATTGTAGTATTAATTGCAAAAAAAATTGTTATTTTGTGTATGGTATATAAATACTCACAGCAATGATGAGAGCAATGAATCGTAAGCAACTGTGTGAAATTCCACCATAATAATAATACTCACGATTGACGTTGTCCAATTCTGAAATAAATAATGAATAACGGAAAAAGTGCAACAATTTTTACACACACACATCTATTAAAATCTATTCAAATACATATTTAAATAGCTTTAAACATGTTTACAACTTGTTTTGTAGTATTTAATACCTATCGGTGGGGCAGAAGGGTGGATGTTTTCAATAATTCTGTATGGACTTCCATGAGCAGTCAGAGAAGAGTCTGACCGGTCATTCGACATGATGAAACTATATTTCTTTCATTTGAGCACAAGACCGTCTATCTGAAATTGTGTAAAACAGACACAAAAACTGATATAGAAGACCACATTCAAAGTGACAACAGAGTATGAATTGACAATTATATAACTTATTTACCTTGAAAAGCAGGTCAACAAGGCACAGGATGTCAACATTTTGATTTATTTTTTTGAAATGTTCACCAGATAAAGTCATCCTTGAAGAGGCACGAACAGGTTTGAATATTCGTTTTCTTGTCGAAATTCATTTCGGCATTTTGCCTGTTTGTTTTTGTCCTGCTGTAGTAAAACAAATTATACACTGTGAGTGCAAGAAGGGTACCAACGGACAAGGTAACTATTTATTATATTTCTTAATCGGGTCTTCACATTTCGATGTTGTTGTTACATATTTACTTATGCAAATTTTACCGGTTCAATGTTTGTACAGGTCCCTTTTAGGATATGGAGTTTCCAAGTTTAGGACAAAATTGTAGTGAGAGGTCATGCAAGCAATTTGGTGAGTACACAAATATGTCCTACAGATATAGAAGTATAATATAAGTATATTCTGTATTTATGAAATGATTATGGTGTCCTTTTGTTTCAGATTTTCTTCCTACAAAATGTGATTCTTGTTCAAAGTGGTTCTGGTAAATCAATACAATTATACTTTACACTATATACTTTTACTTATATGTAGACCATTTAAATCTATTTCATTATGTAATGTATTTTCTATTTTTACTATTTACCAGTCAATTACATTATACGGGCCAGGAACACGCTTGTTCAGCTGCAACTCGTGTGAATAATGGTGATAACAAAAAGTTGGATCAACATAAAGTAATAATAAAGATATGTTTTACATTTTATTTTACATGATATTATTGTGTGTGTGTTATATAATGGTTTGTTGTTGACGTAGGTAACGAAGAGTAAATGCTCATTGAAGGGATGTGCCGAGAAGAATTTGAATCCATTATTCATGATTAGCTGTGATTATTGTTCCTTGAAGTTTTGTATGGGTCACAGGCTACCTGAGGATCACGAATGTACCCGAATAGCAGAAGTCATGTCCATACGACCCACAGTCAGACCACGGAGAGTATTTAATTCTTTTTCTGGATACAACAACAACAATTTCAGAGGTGTTCAAAGTCAGCCATCGACGTCTAATAGAGTAAGCAGCATAATGGTGTATTTTTTATAGTAACTTACTCAGGTAACAAAGCTGTTACTTAATTAAGTTTCTGATTGTATTGTGTTTCAGGGAAACTCAAGCCAAAGAGGAAGAGGACGAGGTCGTAAGAAAGCAGACACACAACCAAAACCCAGAGCTGCTACCAACTCTTCCGGTACAAATCCCAGAGGACAAAACAAGAGAGGTAGGGGTCGAGGTCAATACAAGAGAGGACAAGTCTTCACCTGCAGAAGTTTAATTTAATTATTTATTTTCGAAGGAGTTATTTACTTATATATAATAAATACAACATGGATTATTTTGAACTGCTATGTGATTCACATAATGTGAATCAGTATGACTGAAATAATAGTCTACTTTTGTATTCTACAAGGTGAAAATTTCATCTTAAAGTATGTACTGTATCAACTATTTGTAATTTTTTCTAATCGTACTAATAAAGTCACAATCAGTCCATATAATAAAATACTTGTGTGTTCATTCGAAAGAATTTCTCCATAAAATGCACAAAAGAGAGAGAGAGAGAGAGAGGTACATATATATATATGTACTTATATAGAGCCGCTATAGCGCTGCATTCCATTCCACAGCCTCATTCCAGTTTCAGTCTTGTTTCGATCTCCTTGCTCAACGCGGCCTCCCGTTTGCACACGACGATTGTCGGACGATTTTCTTCTTTCGTCCTGGACAAACCGGTTAATTGTTGATACAGAGTCGAGTTAATTGTTGATTCGTGACAGATTGTCACCCGCAAACATGGGTGACACGAGTAAGAAACTTCGAAAGTTGACAGAGTTGGTGTCTAAGATATTGGAGAGTCAAAAGAATCTTCAACAAGGACAAGAGAAACAGAGCAACGAAATATTAAAGGTAATTTTGTTTTCGGCCTTGTGATAATTGTCATTCTTCAATTACAATGTAGAGTGATAATACTTGTGAATATGTACATGATAAAATGCTCTTTTAAAAAGAGTCTTTTTTCATATCTTTTATTTTAAGTGTAGTAAATTACTAAGTAGTAATAGTAATGTGTGTGTGTTTATTTTTTTTAGCTCAGAGAGGATGTTGGACTACTACTACGAAATAATGGAATCTCTGTTCCTAATGGACCATCATCAGCTTTTGCTGTTTTTTCTGAAAAGTCAAAATCATTCAATGTAGGAAAATCCATTAGTATTATTAATCCGGTCAGCATCAAACAGGAAGTTGACACACAGAATGAAGACAGTATTGAATCCTCTGGTGGGTTTATGCCAGAAGAAGATGCTGTTCATCCAATTGGTCATCCAGTTAATACTGCAACAGTTGAGGATGATGACTCTACTACCGATTTTGAGAATGATACCAGCGTTTTTACAAGTGAAACTCAGTATTTCAAACCTATTAATGCCAAAAGTGAGCCTCAACAAGGGACCTCAAAGATGACGAAAGTTGTCACGAAACAAATTGATAAGACTGAACATGAAAACAAAAGGGTTAGTTTACTATAAATATTTAAAATTTACTTTACTCAATTACTTAAGTATTGTACTTACAGTATGCAGTCACAGATATTTGTTAATACTAACGTACCTAAACTTGTACTTGTGTATTGTACAAATTTTTCAGACTACCTTCCCTCCTTTTAAGAATAAGAAGTTTGAAGTTACTAAGACTACTTCTTTTTCGAAAGGATCCTACTCAGCAAATTCATCAAATTCCAAGTTGTCCACCAGAAAAGTTGGAAAGACTAACGATAAAAAGGTTGGCTACAAATATTATGTATTGATATGATTTGTGCATGTAGTATGTAATAATGCAATGATAGTATCATTATTATACGTATTATACAATTGAAAAGTTGTACTACAAATTGTATTTTTCAGGATCCTTTCCCGTGGTTGAAGAGTAAGCAAATTGACAAGACTGAAGTTCGAAAGATTCCTTCTCCAAAGAAATCTCTTTACTCAGATTTTTCAGACGACGACTCGTTTGATGATGATGATGACTTTGTGGAGGTCAAACGAAAAGCCATCAAGTTTAATTTCAAAACTGAAAAGAAAGCTGACAAGGCAGCAAATGGATTTCTTTTTTACTCCGACAAAGCAAAACCAAAGTAAGTACATGAATACTAAATGTGTGTGTGTCCTGTAAAAAGTTATTATTGTTACTTCCTTTATTTTCTATGTAAGTTATTGTGTATTTATTTTATTTTGTAGGAAATCAAAATATTCCAGTAAAGATGAGTCTAGCGATGATGACAATGTTGCTGCTGAAATGAAAGCAATGACTGAGAAGTTGAATAAAAAGCAATCAGAAAGAGCAGCTGCTAAACGAAATTATTATTCTGATGATAATAGGTAAGTCAAACAAAATATTTGTGACAAGAACTGTGTTTACTTTGTGATTATTTCTGTGTCAAGTCGAATGAATATTATTTCTTGTATATGTAGTAGCAAAGAGGAAGAGAAAGAGAAGAAATCGGATGATAGTGACAGCGACGCGGCTCTCAACCCAAGCAAGGCAAAAAAGTCAAAAGTTTTAAAAGAGTCCGACAATGATGATGATGACAGTAACAGCAATGAAAATATCCCGGAACCAATTCCTGTAAGATAATCATGAGAAGACATTATTTCATTTTAACTAATTATTCTTTTTACATTTAACAACAATGCAAGGAATGCAGAAAAAGTTTATTACATATTACAATTTTCAAAAAATCCTTTTAAAATATGTAGAGTTCTCAAGGACGCAAGAATATTCGTGCCATAATGAGCACAACAGAGCAGGCGAAACAAACTCGTCTTGCTCAAGTGGATGAAGAGAAAAGGAAATTAAGACTGAAGGAAAAACAAAAACTGGTAATTCTCAATACCTAGTCTACACATACAGAATGAAAATTACATTTTTTTGTTTTTAAAAATGTTGAAATCACTATGTGTGTACAATATTATCTATCATAATTTACAATGTGATGTACAATCTCTGCTTTCAGTTTAATACCTTCCAAAAACCCGACGAAGAGTCTCCGGAGATGATTGATAGTTTGGTACTTGATATTGACAAAGTGACAGGAAATGTGCTAGTCTCTGTGGACCCTGAAATGTAAGTTATTTATTTCGAAAATTATGGTAACGTTAATCATTAACATTGTTATATTATAATGGTAGTAATAAACTCTTTGGATTATTAATAGCGTTAGAAAGATGAAACCTCATCAAGTTGAAGGCGTAAGATTCATATGGGATTCCTGTTTCGAGACAGTTGAGGAATATAACAAGCCAGGGACTGATGGAAGAGGTTGTATTTTGGCTCATTGTATGGGATTAGGAAAAACTCTACAGGCCATTGCCTTCCTACATACTGTGATGACTTCTGATTTGTTGGATATTAAAACTGCACTGGTCGTTTGTCCAAAGAATACTGTCGTCAATTGGCAAAAAGAGATTATCATGTGGCAAAGGGATCTTCCCGTCAAGGTGGGGCTTCACAAACTCTACGAGGGCAAGAATTTGAAAGCTCGTATAGAAGATTTACAACACTGGAAAAGGAAAAAGGGAATCGGGATCATGAACTATGAACGATTTCGGGAGTTACTGTTGGGAAAGAAGATTGGTGCTGATGACCAAAAAATCATCAATAGTTGTATCATGGATCCTGGCCCTGACATTATCGTCTGTGACGAGGCTCACATTATCAAGAATCACAAGGCTAAAATAACATCGGTCATCAACAATGTTAAGACAAAAAGACGTGTTCTGTTGACTGGTAATTAATTAAATACTTTGCCTACAAGTCTTTGTGTTAATAATATTATGTAGCTTGTCTAGCAAATATCGCAATCAAATATTACATTTCTACTTTATGTGCTAATGACAATTTGTTTTTTTAAAAAAAATTTAATAGGTACACCACTACAAAATAATCTTAAAGAATATCATACTATGATGCAATTTGTGAGACCAAATTTACTCGGCTCACTTCCAGAATTCACGAATCGTTTTGTCAATCCCATTACGAATGGCCAACATAAAGATTCAACCGACTATGACGTCCGATTAATGAAAAAGAGAGCCCACGTCCTTCACAAGATGTTGGAAGGATGCGTCCAAAGACTCGATTACACTGTCCTTGTCCCGTATCTCCCACCAAAGTTTGAGTATGTCCTCTCTATTAAAATGACTGATATCCAAAAGAAGTTGTACAATCATTACTTGAAAGGGGTGTTGGAAGAAGATGGTTCCATCAAAGAGTATGTCAAAAGAAAAAGACTTCTTCCCGACTTTGCATTCTTGTCCCGGATTTGGTCTCATCCGTACTCCCTTACCTTGAATTATACTGAGCCCAAGGAACCCAAAGAACCAAAAAAGCCAAAGATGAATGTTGATGATCTCGACATGTATATGCTGGACCCTGAAATGAACGAGTTTGACGACCAGAGTAATCAAGAGTCAATGATAACAACAAATCCTGTATTTGAGGGAACTTGGTGGACTAAATATTTTGACCCCCCAGAATCTATTGACTTGATAGAACAAGGGAACAAATTTATAATCCTATTTGAGATACTCAAGACTTGTGAAAGTATTGGAGACAAAGTCCTAGTATTTAGTCAGTCTCTGAAATCCCTCAATTTAATTGAAGTATTTTTGAAAAAGTTGGATGATCAGGGTAGGAAGAATAGTAAAGATACCATACCCATATTTGGATCTACGAATATGGCAAGTAGCAATGATCGGTGGAGGAAGAATGTTGAGTATTTCAGACTGGATGGATCAACATCAGCAGAGGATCGTCAAACAGACTGCGAAGCATTCAATGGAAAAGATCCAAGGTATTTATAATGTATTTTATACTGTAAATACTTTGTACAAGTATTATTGTTTAGAATACAAGTGTAACTGTATGTCATTGTGTGTGGTTTTCCAGAGTTAAACTTTTCTTAATTTCAACGAAAGCTGGAGGTGAGCTGATTTTTTTATTACTATAAATATCAAATTTCTCATTATGACTAATTGTATAAACACTTGCAGGTGAATAATAATGTTGTTCATTATTATAAAGTTACTAACAATATGTATTGAAAAATATTTTTTATTTATTAGGAATGGGAATCAATTTAGTTGGAGCAAACCGTGTTGTTATTTTTGATGCTTCCTGGAACCCTAGTCAGGATTTGCAAAGTATTTTCCGTGTTTTCCGATTTGGACAGACCAAGCCATGTTACGTCTACAGACTCCTTGCTGAAGGAACGATGGAGGAGAAAGTCTACAATAGACAAGTTGTCAAATTGTCTCTGGCTGGCCGAGTCATTGATGAGCAACAGATTGAGAGACATTTCAAGTATGATGATGTAGTTGAGTTGTACAAATATGATTTCGAGAAAATAGACGACCGTCCCACTCCACCAGTACCAAAGGACATGTTGCTGGCAGACTTGTTGGTTTCTCACAAGGATATTCTGACTCATTATGTAAGTACCTATTACATTTATATTATTACACCTTTAATAATAATTAAACAATTTTTTTATCCATACTGTAATTTTGAAACAATATAATTTTCTTTTTTAAAAAAAGATTGAACACGACTCCTTACTTGAGCATCGTGAAGATGAGGATCTTACTGAGGAGGAACGACAGGCAGCTTGGCATGAGTTTGAGTCCGAAAAAGATGTTGGGGCTAAACGAACATTGGCATTGGAAGCAGCACGGAATCTCTTAATGAACAACAATACCGTAAATAATAATGTTCTGACTGAAGTGGCAAATACCATGGGCGGTGGTGCTGACAATACATCCAATTTCCTTACAGCTTATCAGATGTTTAAGGTATATATTTTCATATAATAACAATTTGTAAATTCCATCCTCATCGTTTTTACATAGAAATCTTAATTTTTCTATACTTTTATTACAGGCCCAGGGTGCAGCATTGAATGGTGTCTTGCCTCAACCAGAAATTCGCTTCGATTAACTACTAGTTACTCACTCAGTTTATGACTGAAACATCTAGTTCATTTAAGGTGTTATTCAATCTTTACTTTATTACTTAAACTAAGTAAATAATTTGTAGCCATTCAAATATCGATCATCGGTGTTTTTTTGATAAACTTTGATATACTTTAAACTGTTAAAATAAACGCATATTGTTATTTGACGGAGTAAATACATGAATTTTAAAAATGAATTTGATATTTATTCTTATTCAAGTATGTAATACATGTAAGTAAGTTATCAGTCAAAGTGAGAATTGATAGTTATTTGGTATATAAGCAGCTGATCATCAAAATGAATATCAGAGGTCGTGACACAATTAAATACTATGCGGTATTACGAATAATCTCGAAAAACTAGTTATTATCATAATGAAATATCACTAGATACAAGTCGTTATTAAACTAAGGCAGCAGAGATTCCCAACTTTTATTATTGTGAAACAAAAGTCTGTTGAGTATTGTGCAAAATTCCAGGAAGGCGTAGTTTCATCCACAACTCTTTTGACACATGATGACAGTTCGGTTTGTTGAAGGGGCTCAAAATTACTAAATATTCCATACTTGCAATTTTCAATACTAAAATCATGTTTTGTCAAAAGAGATCGAAGGTTGGGGGAAATCACAGAGAGCTCGTTCTGAAAGTAAAAACACAAAGGAAGAAGTGTCTATGAGTAGTAATAATTTATGTGTGGAACTTTAATTTTATTTTTAAAAATAATTTTAATAAGCCATTACTTCACAAGTGATTGAGACGGGTAGAATAGACTGTACACTCGAAGGAAAAGAGAAGGATGGATCCACAATTAAATGTTCAGTAATCTGGTTGACAATATCCACGGGATTGACTTGAGGAGACTAAAAGAGAGACAATAGTTTGTACATTAAAATATAATATAAATACATTTATTCTTACTTGGAATGAAAGGAGAATATATTAGTATTAGTTATTAGTTACCTTAGTGGAGAAGAATAAAAAATTGTCAACTTCCGTTGTAGAAGCATGTACAGAAGCAGCAGGCTGTCCACCTACAGATAATTTTGATTTTGTCTTCTTCTTCACAAGGGTCATAAGTCTGGCTTCTTGCATAATTTTTAAAATCTTCTTGACATTCCTCTCTATCAAATTACGAACTCTCCATCCACCGGCTGACTTGACGATGGCCAAAAATTTTTGTTCATCCACTGGTAATTCTTTAGCTAATTTAACCAATAGTTTTGTACTGGTCACATATTCTACACCCTCATCCTCAAGACGAGCAACAACACCTCGCAATTCAACCAATTCAGTCAAAGCATATTCCTGTTGATTGTTGAGACCATAGTATTTTTTCCTTGGTATACGGAGTCTTTCCACAGGCTTTTCATAATACTGACAAAAATAGAGTAACAATCACATTTACTTAACATTTCACTGCTTGAGGATAAAATACATATAAATATTTTGGTATGATAATAATACTTGTAGCATGAGAGTCATGTATAAAACTTACAAATAAAGAGATGCCTTTAGAATTTTCATACGCTTGGAGTAGGGGGTCAACTGATCCACTTTCAAGTAATTTTTCTTTCATTACATCATATAATCTTATCAGAAAATGACTATCAGCTCTCGCATATGTCGACATTTTTTTGGTTAGTGGTCGAATTCTCCAGTCAGCCAATTGGTAAGCCTTGTCAACTTCAACGTCAAGATATTGTAACAAAAGTGCTCCAAGACCAACATTTCTTGAGTTTCCATTTATAACTTTGACTGCTTCACTAGTGTCAAACAATCCAACGACATAAATCCCAAAGTCTCGCTGTAAATTCCGAACATCAGACTTTGCACTGTGAGCAATCTAAAACAGAGAAACAGAGTAGTATGTCATATGTATTTAAAGTATGACAAAAAATATGTTTTTAAAAAGATTTGACATTCAATTGTGTGTGTGCGTTTACCTTCAAAATCTTTGGACGTGTAAAAACAACATTGAGAGTCTGGAGATTATTTCGCAGAGGAAAGCAGTCAACAATGTAGTCTTTCTGTCTGCATGTTTAAAAAAATACATTCTTTTTATTATTATATTGTCAAATAATTGTGTCATGATGATATTTAAGAGTGTTTGAAAATGTGTACTCATGTAGAGGTAAATACCTTGTTGATATCTGGATGAGACAAGTTAATCCCAAATAGCTACGGTCAGAATTTTCCACATCAAACCCAAATTCCTGAACCTGTGACAAGTCTTGTATCATTTTTTGCAATTCGTCATGGGTCTTCACATAAGTAAATGGGGTATCATCTAAATCCAATAAGGGCATAGGAGAGGTAATGGTCAACATGTGTGTTGTTGGACTCCACGCTTGGATCTCAGCTAGGTAAGGGTGCTCGTACCTGGAAAACGACAACGACAGGAATATATTAAGTAACATACTAATTGAAAAAGGGAGTAAGTACGTAGTAATAAAGCAAAAAGTGAACAAGTACCGAATGTTTCCTGTCTCTGGATCTTTTAACTCTATCAATTTCCACGGTCCTTTAGAATTCGGTTTCGATGTTAATTTTGGAATAAATGGTTTGTCATCATTGACAATACGAGGGACGAATTTTAACTGGGGCTTTGGCATCATGAATGTTTTTCCTCTGAAATGTCATAATTTTAAAAAGAAAAGTTTTTCAATTTTAGTGTGTTGTCATTCTCATCATACTGAACAGCAAAATGATTCCTCATGGAATGTAAAATACCTGAGACGTGCCATTTCTGCATATTTATTTTTTCTCGAAGCAGCAGAGGTAGTAGTTGTAAGGGAAGTAGTAGTAGCTAAGGATTGAGTTGAGCCAACGCTTTTCAATGTACAAGACGGTAAACTACATACAATTTGACACATGTGAAAAAATTATAGAATTATTATACATAAAATGTCAATTATTTTTTTGTAAACTGATTAAATCCTCATTAATACCTAAGCTCTGACAGGGATGTAGAATTTTCATACGGTGTCAATAGTGAACTTTGGTCATAGTACCGAGATTCAGCATCATTGTACAGAAAATTGTACCTCGAAAATTCCATAGTATCACCTCCAGAATAAGTAGAAGCTAAAGAAGATTTCTCGACTAGGTTGTCATCATCATCATGGAGAATTATTGGCCGTACAGCTTTACTTTCAAAAATTTGTGTTTGTCGTGTTCTCTGCTTTGGAGGAGTTGAAGGATAGTCATCTTGTACTGGAAAAAATTGGATAGTCTTTATGTAAATATCACAGTAAATGAAATAAACTGCACAATTTGAAATATTTACCTTCATTATTTTCGTCTTCAGAAGGCAATGGTGAATCTGTGTTTGTTGTTGTTGTTCTGCTGTACTTTTCAAGAAATACACACAACTCTTGTACAAGACGATCAGTTCTTCGGGCAGACGGACACAAAGTTACCAGAAATCCGTTATTATGACCTGGTTGCAATACACCAAGTCCTTTTTCTGTCCACAATGTGTCAACTTCTCCAGCTGACATTATCCTAAATTGCAATTTGTTATACAGTTTTACTTAGGATTTGTATTGTTCCATATAATATTAATATTGTATTATAAATTTTCGCAATCATTTTGTAAAATACTTACGTAAATTTGACCGAGTAGACAGATCAAAATTTTAGGTCAAATGAAAAAATCCGAAAATATTTATTTCTCTCCCCCCCCCCTTCCGCTTTTATTTGAATAATTCAAGAATGTCATCTTTAGGATGAAGCTTCAAAATTTTCAAACGCAATTTGCATTGAACCTGCAGCAAAGATTTTTAAAGTCAATTAAAGGGTCGTCAGTTAACCGTCATGTAGATTAAAGTGTTGACAACAATTTGTTACAATGCTTTCGAGTACAGGTAAACCAAAAAAATCATTTTCATATGATATTTATTGCCTGTGTGTGTGTAATACTCAATTTATGTAATCTTCGTTTAGCAGCTAGAGTTAAACTTGTTTAAGTACATCATCATCATTGTTTATTTGAAGCAACAATACAAATATCTAATAGTAATACTGTAATTCAGACATTGTAAAGTATTAATACATATAACTCTTGTGTTATTTTACTTTGAGTATTGCCATTTTTTAAAAAAGTGTATAAAACTTTGGTTTTTAGTTCATGTCCAATTAATTGACAATTTTTATATATATTATAGTTTCAGGAGTCGCAAGAAGGTTGACAAGTCATTGCTTAACTAGGACGGTAGCATGTCAAACTTATGGACATAAATTTGAGAATACAACGAAGACACAATGTAAATACTTTTCAGTTCTCGGACACACACATGACATACCGTATTCTCAAAGTCTAGTAAACGAAGTACAACATGTGGAATTGTCATCATCATCCAAAGTTGGTCAGGATTTTGCTGTTGTCAAAAAAGCAATACCATTCACAAGAAGCCTGAATCAAAATAGTTTGGATGGAACAGTCAAGTCTGTAGACGGGGACCAAGTTCATATTGAATTTGGAAAATTTAAATGGATTTGTAAGAGACCTGAAAATAACAAAATGTAAGTATACCTTCTACTATGTAATGAAATGAAATACTACATAGCATATTAATACTACAAAGGCATCTATTTTATGCAAGTGCCTATTAATAATAATGTATTACAAATTGTTTGAATTCTTTACAGAAAATACAAAGTCGGAACCCATGTTCGAGCTACCAAGATTACTTCTGTAGATCCAAGTAATTCATCAATTCTCCTCATCAAAGCAAATCTTGACCTGACCCCAGACGAAGTGACCAGATGTTCCTTTCCGTGGAAATTATCAAAGTTGGAGAAAATGCTTTCCTTTGGAGCTTTTGCCATGCTCTTCACAGCCCTCGCAATCTACTTGTGTATTTTGTATTTTGTCTTGGCAGTCATGTCTGTACTTATACTCGGTGTAGTTCTCAGTCCAAAGGATTTTACAATAACTTTATTTGATTTCAAGAGATAAAATACGAAACAAAAAAGTTTTTTGATCCCAATATTTTGTTATTGCCTGTTCAAGACTGATAATCATTGTTGTACATATTTCGAGTACGCGGAAGGTATGTGAATGTACTATTTATAAATTGATTATACACTTATCTCAATTAATAAATTTCATCTTTTCATCGATATTTATGTGTCTCAAAAACTGTTTGTCTGTCCTCATTTTTTTGATTTCAGTTCTTATTCATACACACACGTTATGTTACACTCACAGGGCAATATATAATATATATTATGCTGACAACATTTTTGACAACAAAATTGAGATTCCAGTCTCTCAGCCTCTCTCTCTCTATTACAGCAGGATATTAATTAGAACACGATCAGGAAATTAATACAGAAAATGAGATTAGATCATCATCAACACCCATTCATCCATAGTGATCTAAATCCAAATAGATTATAAAAATATTACCCTTTTTACATTTCTAAAATGAACAAGTAGGAGTAGTAAGTATTTTTATTCAACTTTGAATCTGCAGAATCACAACAACAACAAGCTCAATATGTAAGTACTTGTATGATAGCAGAGAATTACAGTCAGTGGCTGTCATATAATTTAATGCAATAACAATATGGTATAATATTCAAGTTTTTTTATTGTTATGTATTTATCTGTATGGATTCGACGTCTCTCTTACACACTAAAACTGCAGTAGTAGTAGTAAGTAAGTAACAGTAGTTGAACAACTTTTGTATGTACCATGATTTCATTGTAGACAAAACAACAACAACTTTTTTTGTCTCTGCCTGCATTTTCTCTACTCTTTTATACTTATTATATATTAAATCCTATATAATCATCCGCTTCATCTCTCTCTCTCTCCTTTCCCCTTCTTGCATTTCCCATCTCATCTCATAAGTTTTGACTATGTTACTACTACAAACTAAAGGGAAGAAGAAAAGATTGGGTGCCTGTGTGTCTTTGTTACAAATTTTTTTTTGTACATACAACACTAATTTGTTCAATGAATGATTGATTTCCCTTCAAGACGACTGTCCATTCACCTCCATTCATTCAACACACATCAAAAACTTACACAGTAACAAACTTTCAACTTGTTAAGTACGTACATTTATTGTAATGACACACACTCACTCACACAACACACACCGACCGACTTATATAAAATATTACATTACATTACTTTTGACCCCACATGTTATTTGACAGGGGGGACGTGTCCTTGCTCCTCCATACTCTCTTGTAAAATAAATGAAAGTTAATTTGCATTTCCCATATCTCCCTACCTCACTCTTCTTCTTCCTTTTAATTTGTAAAGTAGAAGAATATGACCATTCTTCCTCAGTATTGTGTCAGTTGTTCTCCGGCAAGGCTGTCATTCACATCTCCCTGTATTTTTCAGTGACTGTCTTCTCTACCATTTGAAGGTTAGATCAATTTTTCTTCAAGGAAAATCCAGGTAAATACATAGCATTAACATTTTTTATTCTTTAGTAGTAAAATAATCAGCTACAATACAATACAATCATTAATCATATACCCGGTGTAATTAATTATCCATGAAGGAACACACGCACATAGTAGCCTTAATACTATAAGTTAATAGTAGGAATTGGGACAATTCAGAATTGCTTGTACGCTGTGCAAAGTATTTTCTCAGTTTTTTAAAATATAAATCAGTGCATTTGATTCAAGTAAGGTCAAGTGTGGAAGACTATGTATTTTATTTTGTCTGTAAAAATTTTATGTGCAAAAATGCATTTATCTGTCAAAGTCTGAGTCATAAAACGTAAACATGGAGAATGTGGATTTTAAAAAAAGATTTTAATTATTTCACTGTAAAAAATTCCGGTTTGATAATTGTTATGAGAGGGGAGGAGTAATGACTCATTCACAAAGGAGGATGCATTTTGTTAACGTCAGCTGTACAGAATGACAAGAACAAATAAGTGAGAGTTATCAAATGATACGACTTCATTTGGGTAAAAAACCAAAGACGTGAGGAAATTACTGATCTATCCTCCTCATCATCATTCTCATCCTCCCTCATCCCAAGATTTTCTGTCAGTGTGTGTGTGTATGTGTGAGGGAGAGGAAAAAATTTCAGGAAATCAGAGAGTGAAATCGAAAGTAGGTTTGCGTATAATATAATATAATGCAATGGAACAACTATGCAAGATGAGTATGAATTAAAATCAAATGGTAAAAAACAGCCTTACATGTGTCAATTCCGGTTAGTTGATTGATTCGGAATTTTTTTCTTTCATTCTCTCTTATAAGTCTTATAAAACTTTGTGTTATTATGAAAGAGATCAACGTTTTTGAAAGTATTTTACAAACGTATATGGAATAGTTATTCAATAATTATGTACCTCATCTATAAGTCCAAAGTTTGGTGTCAATTCGTTATTTAATAATTTTGTTAACTTTTTAGTCAATTTTACTAGAAAAAAATGAAGTGGATGTTCCTCATGACGGTATGGACGGTCAGTTGGCAAATTGGACATTCAATCCCGGTCAATCCAATCGAGGTGGACGAGAAAGGAGAATTGGTAGACGAAGATGGTGGATATCCTCCAGAAGAGACTGCATCAGGGACAAATGCATTCCTCAATCCTTATGCCACTAGTAATAATAATGGAGGACCTAGTGCGAGTCCGTATGAGAACCCGGGTATTTACGCAAGTCTTTCAGGCCCTTCCGAACCATCCGGTAGTAGCTACTCAAATGGCCCTTCTCAATATCCAAGTGGAAGCCCTTCAGAGTCTGATGTCTACTCAACTTCAGGACCACCACCACCCGAAAGTAGCCCTTACACTAGTTCCTCACCATCAGATGATTCGCCTCCTGAGGGCCCTTCGTACTTGAGTAATCCTGAAGGTAGTAGTCCTTACTCTTCTTCTCCTGATTCTCCTTCTTCTTCTTATGACAGCGAGAGCCCTTATGGAGGAGGAGAGGGTAGTGCCCCTCCGGACAGTGAAAATGACGTTTATTCTTCTCAGTCCGGACCTCAGGTCAGTTTTAAATTAAAACTTGTAATTAATTTTGGTTTTCCAAAAAAAATATTCCAGTTATCTGAAATTAATAATTTTCCATTGTAGGATGACATGGCCAGCGTTTTCCGATCTCTGAATCTCCCAGCTGATTTTGCAGACGCTAAACCTACCTCTTCATCCTCCTCCTCTGATGATGACCACCCCACTTCCGGATCACACTCACACAGTGTGCGTCAACTTTACATGACCGGGAATCCAAAACTTGACCGGATAATGAATTGTCCTTGTTATGGATCTCAATTGGAAGAACTCGGAGTCTCGGGTATTCCATACGATAGTCATAGTCATGGTCCTGGTAGTGTCGCCTCAAATTACCTCTCTTCTTCCCTCCCTTCCTCCTCCCCATCCTCCTCTTCCTCCTCATCTTCCTCCTCCTCCTCCAAATACGGTTCACACTGGGCAAACATGTTGGAATTGTATGGAAGTCATTTGAAAGACTACAGTCAACTGAGTGAAGCTGGTGGGTCAGCTGGGAGTGTATTTGGTCAAGTACTTAAACTCCTCCTCAGTCTCCCTAGTGTCAAACTGTCAATCCTTCAACCCCTCATAACTGGAGTCGCTGGAACAGCTGCTCATGCAACTGACGGAGTTGGACACCTCACTTCACACGTTGCCAAACAATTACCTTCCGTGAGTCATCATCTTTTCCATTTAAAAATTATTTTGTCTCTGAGATGACGAACAAAAATTCACATTCTTTTTAATATTCAAAAATTAGGTTGCTACAGCCAAGGCTGACCTGGCCAAGAAACTGATTGAGACGGTGGGTCACTCGAGTGGAAGTATTTTGGAAACAGTCTCAAAATTAATTTCTGCTGCTGCTTCCGCACAAATGAAATACACTGCTGAAAATCTTCCTCATGCTTTCGAACTTTTGGGTCAGAGGAGTCAAAGAGTGGCTAATACAGTCGGAACTGTCACGGATGGACTGGCAGGGACAGGGAAAATTATTTCTTCTGGAGTGAAGGATGCAGCTCAAGTGGGAGGGAAATTTGTGTCATCCTTTGTAGAGAATAGCCATGACTTCTCGTCTGGACTCCTCAGTGGACTCCAGAATGTTGCGTCGGACTTAAAAAGTCATAATCATTATCACACACACTCACATCCCACAACGATGTACACACATCCATCTACAACATACACAACACATTCTGGACACAGTAGTTATCACACACATCCTCTAGCAACATACACAACTGATCCTGGATATTGGAGCCGTTAAATGAGATACTACTAAATATTACATTACACCAGCACCCGCCGTAGTATTTACATCTCAAGAATTTTTCGGGTATTCTGTTACGTAACCCGGGTCCACAGGAATGTGTGTGTGTGTGCGTTCCAGGAAATTTGTATTTTGCACAAGAGATTAGTGCGTCCTAATGTAGGCGTAGGGTATTTTTTGTATGTATGACTCTCATAATTTATGAGGCTTGTCCAAGACAACTTGACAGATTTTCAATAATTATCACAGTATTATATTTTTTGTTGTTTTGTTTAGGTATCTCCTTAATTTTAAATGCCATTTCCCAACGTGATATCTCATGATGTGTGGATGTGTTCGGTACGTATGTGTGTGGGGGGAAGACAAGTGAAACAATATTTTGTGTGTGGTGTGGCTAAGTGAGAAGTAAAAGTGAGAGTGGATGATGTTCAAATAAACCAATTCCTCAGTCCCTTAACTTTTAGTCTAAGATCCTCATTTTGTTTGGAATAATTTTCTAATAAATTTTTTTGAGTAAATGAACAAATCCTTGTTTTTTATTTTGTTTTTTATTCAATCTCAAATCATATGGAGAGTCAGATGGAGTGTCAGTTAAAAGTTAAATGATCAGTCAGAATTTAGACAAAAAATAATTACACAAGAAGAGTCCGTAATTTTAAGTACTTAGGATGATTCGCTTATTTTCCGATGGCTCCGATGATGTCGCTCAACTTGACGTTCTATAATTTTATGAAAAAGAAAATGAGTTAAAAAATGCATCATTTTGAGAGAGAGAGAGAGAGAGAAGAAGAAGGATATTAGCTTATATGAGAATTACCTTGAGGATTTCGTTGGCAATATCTTGGATAGCTTGTACCAAGGTTGGTTTGTGATGTATGAGGAGGTTCTCGAACCATACAACGGCATCTTGATTGACTAGATCCCAGTCGACTGGTGCACCTGTGTGACGACGGGCAACAAATTGTGATTGAGTGATGATAATCAAAATATGAGAGAAGGAGTAAAAATAGACCCAAGTTACGAACTTACCATCAACAATCAAGTCTTGGAGGAACAATTGAAGGGCAGTGATGGTGACATCAGCGCTAAGGTTGTTGATGTGGACACGGTCTGTGATAAAGTTGGGGATGATGGTGGCAGAGAAAGTGATGGTCACACCTGGATTTCAAAAAAAACAGACAGCCATGAGTATTCGAATTCACTAGCAGTGAGGAGGGAGAAAGTACTTTCACCAGCGAAAGTGACAGTATTTTATTTTTTTACCTCCAGCTCCCAAATCTCCGTCACCTCGTCCGTCAGCAATAGTCTCGTTGGTGAATGGGGGTTCCTACATAATTTTGATTGACAAAATAATTTAGTTTTCCGGGTCATCGTCCAGTATGTATATTCAATAATTTGAAGGAAAATTTTCAAAATGAAAATGTAAACTCACAATGACTGGAAGATGGATGACTGTTCAAAGAATTGAAGAAAATGAATTAATATAATATGACTATTAAAAGTGAAAGAGTTTTTCTTTTTGGAAAGTGAGCGTTTACCCAATGAGGTATCGTATTTCCCTTCAATTCGTCCCTTCTCAAGAGTGATGGTTCCGGAGGCCTTGAGGGTAATCAAGTTGAAGTCGATGTCATCTAAGGGATTTAATATATTTATCATTGTACATTTGTATGAAACATCTTTATTGAAAATCTAGATATTTTCGAATAAATTGCAAAAAAGGGAAGAGATGAAAGACTGACCGATGAGGGTGTGTAAATCATGGGCAGTGGCACCAATCAGTTCAACATGTCCTTTGAGGAGTTCATTTTCGAAGACAATTCGGGTGTCGTTAATGGGTTGGGTTTCATTGAATGGTGGGATGATGTCAGCTCGCTCTCCCATTCCCATGTAGGCGAAAAGTCGGGATCTGAATTCCTGGTTTAATCTCTCACTCGCAGCTAAAAATTAATCATAGTTAATATCCTTTCCGTTGAAATTAGTGCTTTTTTTTCGAAATAAATAATGACCTGAGTTCAATGTGGCAGCAGAGGCCGCAGCGACCAAAGCAAGAAGAATCAAAAATTTCATTTTTGAAATTATTTTGAAATTATTTTTTTTCTGGACGAGGAGACTATTCAATCAGGCAATTCAAAAGCGACTACGAATCTCAATTCCAACTTGAGTTTGTTTTTATATGAAAAGTTTTCTTATCAAGATTCCGTCAATAATGCAAATAATCAATCAAACACAGAAAGAATCGGATGGTAATGAAATTTTGCATGTAAACAAACATGGGTTTGCACATTATCAGTAGACAGCTGGACAAGAGTTGTTCATTAATAAATTTTTTTTAATTAGACGACTCAATCAATCAATTATATAAAGTGTTTATCCATCATTTTTTTTGAATTGTCACAATTTAGATTATTACGTTCCTTGATTATCTGCCCATATTGCGACGTTGTTGTTGAACCATTTTTGTGTGTCATTCCATCCTGATGAAAAGTTCAAGTGGACAACTTGTGGATTTGAATGTCAAGTGTTGATTTTGCTAATTGAGAATATCATGGATCAGGGATGGTTTCTGTGAGGCTGGTTAATTTGCACAATTTTTAGAGAGAGTCAATTTTCTCCTCCGTCGCAAAAAAAATAAGATTGGTGTAGTCAAGTGCGTGGGTGGTTAATAAGGGAGAGATAATGTCATAATTTACTAGTCTAATTTGGTCAGGATCAACAATAAATGTTATACTTGTTATTTTTAGGATCTGATTTGTATGTTTATGTGTCCGGTTTATTGCCATCCGCCTCCGTCATCAAATTAATTGACATTGAGATTACGAGGACAAGGATTTGATAGAGTATTGTCCAATCCGGGATTATATAATAGGGAATTCTAATTACACACACCTGTGGACACATACACATGACAATATTAAAATACAGATTGACATTTATTTCGCACGTGGACCCTTTTTACCAGTAAGTTCATGAATTCCAAGAATTGCAGTATTTGCAGTATTTTGCAGTAGAAATCTGAGATATAATTGGCTATACGTTTTATTCTCACTCATTTGTATAAAATTTGGTTGAGTACAGTCAATGAACAACGTTCTTGAGTTAAAGTTGAAATCAAGTCTTGTCATTAACATTATTTATGATGTAATTCTGTATTTTGTAACAACAATATAAATATAGAAAGTACTTAACGTCGGAGACAGTTAATTATATTTTGACAGCTAACGTTGGCTTGGAAGCAAAGTAGCCTATGTACAGTTCAACCCTGAC